>OX401413.1:12246735-12383873 GCA_947846245.1 Cerastoderma edule
AGAGAGAGAGAGAGAGAGAGAGAGAGAGAGAGAGAAACGGACAGGCCAACGGAGATACAGAAAGAGATAGAGACATGCACAAAGGGACAGAGAGACAAAGACAGAGAGATAGAGACATATAGACATAGAGACAAAGAGACAATGAGACAAAGATAGACTCAAACAGAGATAGATAGACATACAGGCAGTCAGGTAGACTGGTGAGGAGGCAGGCAGATATTTTCATTTGTGTTTTTCCAAACTGCATGTGAACTTTTGACCCCCATTCACCTACTGACTGTTGTTTTCTCTAGATCTGGTATTCACTCGGCAATTTCAGACATTAATACCTAAGTTTGCTGTAGACTCTGTAAGATATGATGATGACGTAGACCTTGTTGTCGTACGTGAGAGCATCGAAATACTAGTAGTTGTTTTGTTGTTGTTAATTATAGTTCATTAATGTCTGCCATGTAACATCACAGTGGTGCGTACACCATTTTTTACTTCCAGTCACCTCCAGAGTTAAACGTAAACAATCCTTTACACATGATAATAAAATGCCTCAAAACGATGATAAGTTCGATGCTCGACCTTGGACGTTAACCATTGACGTTGCACGAAACGCATTTCACTAAAACTAAATGAATATTTCGATTCCATCTTCTCAATGAGCAACAGAAATACACCATTGATTATCGTCACTGTCTAGCAATAATACCGTAAATGTTTCATTTAGATTAAGACGAAATGGTCTTTTAGATAGAGTACACAAATAATATACTACAATATTTCAAGATTCTTGTTCACAGATGTGAGGAAATTTGGAGGTTAAACATCAAAGTCTCTAAAACTGCACAACACCTGTATCATTATATGATACTCACTGAATAATAGTAATAAGAAGCAAATAAAGATCGTGTTGAAGTCTTTAAAGTGTGTAAACAATGAGTTAACATGTATTTCAATTCAAAAGCGTGACATAGCTTTTGAGATCTACCACATACAGACTGTACATATTTAGATATATTAAGACCTCCTGAATTTATCACGATTTCAATACTACTCTTGATTGTGTATTTAACAACAATTCAAAATCTGTATTCTTTCGACGACAGTTGTTTCTTCAAAATCTCTCTTCTGAAAATCACCATTTTTATTAATCTTGCTCTCGCAGTCTGTTCTGTCTCCCCTTACATTTTCAGAAGTATTCTTACCACACATTTCTTTCCATTTCAACTACTATAGCCTTAACCCTTATAGTGCTGAAACCTCATGTTTATGCGAAAAGGAAGGTCAGCCACCAAGTAAATTGGCGGCTGGTATGTGATCTAACCTGTTTGCTACTCTTAGAATATTTCCTCGTCATAATTAACCAGATATTTAAGGTCTTGGAGAGCAGACGACACACACATCTATTTTATGAAAATTAACCAGCATTCTAAGGGCTAAAACAATATTTAGCTCGATTTATTTGATAGAGCTCCTCATAAACCTGTCCGCGAGAATGCATGCTCATCCGTACGTACTACCCTGAGGCGCTTGGTTGACTGACAAGCCTCGTATTTACGTTGATGAATCACCTCCATAATGGTATACATCACTGGGCCGGAGTTGTTGTTGCCGAATGCTCACTGCATACTTCAGGCTGTTTGTTGTTGAAGTTTAACTTACTATATATCTCACCGGGGTCCGAGGAGTAAAGGAAAACTCAAAAGTATGTTCGTTTTTGTTTAATTCTTAATGCGTTGTAAATTAACTTTCTCTTTTTCTCTCTCTCTCTTTGTTTCCATATCTCACTCAATATTACTATTACCCTTCTTGTATGTTATGTACTGGGGTCAAAATAAAGATTTGTTCTAGGCTGTTTTGTTAATTTTCTCGTGAGGTTTGAAATTTCTCTCCATTTGATTGTGCGTTTTCTGTTACTTTTATGGATATGTTTGTGTGTCTTCCTCATTGCATTATTCTTTAAAAGATTAATATGTGTGAGCAAGTGCGACCAGTGGTAACAATTTTGTAGTTGAAAATGTCAAAAATGAAAATGATTCGATCGTTCGGATCCCAAGGTATGCCATAAGTTCAGGTTGCTTACAGATGTTAGAACATTTTGATGTCTTATATCCAACAACATCTTTAGAAATAACTATTCTGTTGCGTGACATCCACTGAAGAATAGCAAAATATTGTTCATATTCAATTTTTAGCCTGTATACGGTGAATTAATATGTAATCATATCCAAAAGCATTGCAAAGATTTTCAGATCTAATGTAATGGAAAGGGGTCCGCATTGGGACGGGACAGTCGAAGGTTCGGGCCACACGGGAGCTGGTTAAATTTAATGGTTACCGACTTGTTTCCGCTTGGCGCCTGTCATAGTTATAGAAGTTGGAATGTACTTGGTATAATCAGCGAAAAGTGTCTCATAAGCCAAACTGGTTGGCCCTTTCAATAGGGGTGACACTATAAAATGCAAAAACATATAATGCGTACGCACTAATAGTACTCGATCAAGAGCGACTTTTCTTACATTTCCGATAATTATTTTATATTGCTGTCTTTCAATTCTAATATCCCAATAAAACGAAGACTTTCTAAGGAACGTTTAATAGCGTTATTGTTGTGTGGTATGTTTTCCCGTGTACCTGTTGAACACTTATGCTGCCAGAGGAATGTTTCTTGTGTTTATATAATGTAGGCGGTACCTCTTCCAATGAGGATGATAGCATCCTACGTAAATTGCTAAAACGATTCATTATACCGATTTGTTTCCGTACCTTTTCCTTCATACGTGCGCTCGTCTTGATATGATTGTGTTGATAACCACACTCCAATTTCTCTTTTTGTCAAAATGGTTTCTTTCGCTTACGTTTGAGTCGCTTGCATGAAGTGTATATTTGGGCAAAATACTTTGCAGGTACACGTAAGAAACGTCTTAGATTCAAATGAGAAACCACAGTAAAGGATTCTGACGGTGAAAATACTTTGCAGGTACCCATTAGAAGCGTCTTCGATTCAAATGAGTACCCACAATAAAGGAGTTTAGTGGAGAGTTTAAAGTTAATTATATTACATTTTATCTAATGGTGTACTCTAATCAGAAGGCTTTACTTAAACAATTCTGCAGCGTGGTAAATCATTGACTGGCCCAAATTGAAAGCTACAGTAGACGACAAAATGTTACATTCAGAATTGATTGCGTTTTCTTCATAAGAAACCCCATTGCGATAAAAGTGTGGTGAAACATTTGTTATTTTGTCACGGTGGGGCATGAAGACGTCATAGTGGCAATTTTGAAGTAAGGGTTTAAAATCATCGTTATTGTCTCAAATACATCATATTGACGTCCGTTATGTCAATTTTCCATCTAAAAAGCTTTGTCGTTTACCGCTGTTTACATGTACTCTTATAGGTTGACCTTTAATGGCCGGTTTACCGGAAATTGGTTCTTAAAACATTTTATATGTAGAAAGCAATTGGTGTATAGTGTGTAAGTAAACGGTAACTTGATCTTAAGTGTCCAAAGGGTTGTTTCTCTCTTCGGTCAAATTGTCAAAATGATCGAAATGTTCGTTCGATGAACTGACCTCTAGCCCATTGGCACTTGCGCAATAACCTTTGCTCAGTGATAAAATTCATTTGTTTATACTAAGTCTTTTTCTTCCAATGCCATGCCAGATGTGTTGGTTATATATATATATAGTTACTCCATTCCCCATAACAAGCAGATTGCTTCTTAGCAATATTTTCTTTGAAGCATCTTGCCAAAGATGAATTTGAACACGTTTATAAGAGCATGAATGAATAAACATGATACATCCTCCTATATACGAGGGAACTTGTTTACAAGGTTATTATTTGAATCATTTCAGAAGATCAACGAAAGCAATAAACATTAAGTGATCGACCGATATTCGTTTCCGACCTCCACCGCCAACGTAAAGTACATTCAGTCTCCCCCAAAACGCAAGTGCACGCTCTCGACGCTAAAGGCAACCAAAAATGCTTCCGTTTTTCATCACCTTAATCACCATGGCAACAGTGGCGTACGGCTGCTCGCCACCGGAAGGAGGGTACGTTCCACCGACGCCTGCACAGAACGCGTTTTTCGCGAATCACGTGGTGGTAGGAGAGGTGAAGTCCCGTTTGGACAAAGACCCGATCTACAGAGACAATACTGCCTACGCTGTTTCCGTTCACGTGCAGTGTACGTACAAAGGAAGTCCACTTGGGGGTTTGATTACCATTGTCGGAGCAGGTAACGTATTGACGTTAATACTTTATCACTTTTCGTGTTTTTGCTATTTATTTGATTGTTCACGTTGTTCTAACCCGTAGAATGCTGGGTAATTTCCTTAACCCTTTCCCAAGCGCCAAAGGTTCGACTGTCCCAAATTCAAAGAGTTTGCAGACGACATTTCAAACTGAGATGAAATTGGAAAACAATCTTCTGATAGGGCAGAAAACATTGTGGGACGAGGAGAAATTGCTCGTAAAATGCAATTTCTCGTAAAGAGCAATTTCTCCTTTTTTCACAATGTTTTCCGGAGTCGTCTGCAGCAAACTGGTCAAATGTCTTTATTGTTTGCTAATGGGTTAGAACAGATTTTTGTGTTGCCTGTTTTCCAAAACCTTAAATACCTGCTTAATTTTGATGAGGAAAGATACTCAGAGTAGCAAACAGGTTAGATCACAGGCCAGCCGCCAATTTACTTGGCGGCTGGTCTGTGATCCAACCTGTTTGCATAAGCATGAAATCGGTTCCAGCACTATTAGGGTTAACCGGACTGTTGCGGTAATAGTACGATACCCGCTCATTTGCGTGTGTTAAAAACAAAAATTGCATACGAACGTAGCAATCAGTCGGTAATATAGTTTAGAGTATAGGAATTACACTGCAATAAATTGGCAATACTTGCTTTGGCAGAATTTCATAAACACATAAACCAAGTTATATACCCTCCAATAAATTCCTCTGAACATCTTTTACATAGCCCGTAATTCTACGCGCACTATTTTTGTATGATACAATCAAACTTGTGTTAAGAGGCCAGTCTATGGAACTGAGATAATGAGCTGTTCAAGACGTGTTGGCTGCTTCAAAGGATGGTTGCTTAACACAAGTTGGACTGTATTCAAGAAGCCGAAGTTGAACTATTCTGGCGAGAAATGGTTAAAGTTCGAATTCTTTAGTGATCGGAAATACGTGTCCAAACATTCGATAATATGTTTCAAAAGTTTAGAATGATGGATAATTGATTTCAAATGCCAGTTTCAAGGATAAGAACCTAATTCAGACAGCATTATAACAGGAACGGGAATTTCCATCACGACTAGTTAAGGATGTATACATGTATACAAGATCTCTAGATTGCATCTAGTATGTATGGGGGGGTCTATATTGCGAGCGCTTGATAAATATTTTACGGCACCGATGTTATTTCCAATTAAGTTTATTAAATGATCAAGAGGCTGCCGAATGATAAGTCCCCTCGGGTAAACAAGATGTTTACAACATTTCCCGAATTTCTGGCAGCGCCGACAGCTTTGATATACGCTAATATGCAGGCATCTCATTTATTTACTACAGTAGAATATCTTTATCTCGAAGCTGAAGGAACTTCATAAAAATGTTTGACATAGAGACAATTCGCAGGGATTCACCCTTACTTCTTTACCAAGGCGGTCTACAAGACCAATAACTCGCACAATCTATTGGTCCTACACAACTTCAACTGGACCTTAAGATGGCATTTTGTCAATTCTTTAATATTCTAAGATCAGGATTATGAATTTCCTCATGACATGGGAGGTAAGAGCACATAAGTAACAATATCCTTCCTTCTAAAATCTGTTTACAAATTTCTGTTGAAAGGTTAGATTTCATATGAGCCTTCCTCAATTTCTCGTGGTCACAAGGACCACCCAGTCTATGAAGTTACTGGTCCTACAGGCAAAACAGGTAGTAAAGGACTTAAATAAATATCAAACCCTGGTTCGACGTACATATTTCCGGAATATGATATGAATAGGACTTGTATTCCATGATAAGGCTACTATCATATGTTTCTAACACAGAATACAGAACGAAGAAATCACTGTGACAAAATGGATTCTCATTCATTATTAGCATATCCTGCAAATGTACATACGTTATTTTACAAACGTTATAGGCACTGTCGGGTGATGCTATCAATTTGGAGTGATCACAAAATGCCTCAAGAAGGAATGTGTTTAACCCTATACCAAACACCAAAGTTTTGACTATCCAAAATTGAAAATTTTGCAAACGACGTTTCAAAATGCGATGACATTGAAAACAATAATCTTCTGATATGGCAGAAAAACATTGTGAGAAAAGGAGAAATTGCTCGTTAAGAGCAATTCTTCCTATTCCCAGAATGTTTTCCAGAGTCGTGTGCAACAAACTGGTTACATGTAGTAACTTTTTGGTAATGGGTTAAAACGAATGGTATTCAAAACGAATATGAGTAGAGTGGAATACCCTGTCTGAAACATCTCAGCATTAAGATACGATCGGCGCCATATACACTGGTTATACTCTCGAAGCAATTAAGTACTTCAAAGACGCACTACATGCCTGCATATAACCCTTAGGATGATAGGTAATTTAAAAAGATAAGATTTTTGAGCCATCTCCATCTGCTTTTCTTAAACTTAAATATCTGCTTAACTTTGATTAAGAAAGATACTCAGAGTAGCAAACAAATTAGATCACAGGCCATCCGCCAATTTACTTGGCGGCTGGCCTTGATCCAACCTGTTTGTAAAAGCATAACTTTGGTTCCAGTACTATAAGGGTTAAACCTTGGTTCTGTCAAGCCGTGACGTTTGAGTGGTTAATTAACTAAGGTTTTTTTTTCTAAGTTTCCTTCGTGTCAAGGATGAGAGATATTTATATAAGATTGCTTCCTCCGCTAACGTGTCTGCATGGCTGACTAACGGAATAAACAGCTGGTTCTACCCGGCTCAAACCATTCTTTATGGGCAATCGGGCATCGCAATGTAACTGAAATAATGTTGACGCAATGTAAAGCCCCATATAAAAAAGCTCCTACTTACACAAGCGATTGGAAGTTCTGATTGTACGAATGGATCTTTGCTTAAAATAACTTCATTATCTACACATCAGAAAGGTCAAAACTGATTTTTGTTTTCGTCAGAAGTGACTTACACGCAGTTCTTTGGTGTTGTTTGTGTTCGAATCTCATTGCTTTACGTTAGTATTGAATCAGATTCATGACAAAAACTATGTCTGTCTCCTGGTTACATTACCGGAACTCGCTTCAAATTATTTTTGGGATAGAACCCATGATATGGTTCCACATCCTTTCGGACAAACAACCACTAATGAAGTTCGCAGATGTTTCCGAATGCGATTTTTCAATATCATTTCATACGTCTGCATACTCTTTCAATTGTGGACAGTCGAAAAGTTGTCGTTTGGTAAAGGGTTAAGAGTCATTTTTATGTAGAAACATGAAATAACATACTTTAGATACTATGACTGTGAGCTAATGTTGTTAACAGGACTTGCTAGTGCTAACGGCGTTCAGAGTTTTTCATGTAAAATGTAATTTCGTGTAGAAAAAAAGGATGGGAACCATATGTTGTGCTGGTATTTTTATGTCGTTAGTATGACGATCAAACATCCTTGACAGGGGAATTATTTGGCTATGCGACCACCGGTCTAATTCGGGCATCAACCCTTTACGACGTCATTGAAATCCTTTGCACATAATGCGAAATATTCTTATGATAAGCATATTGTCGGCTCTGTAATAAGATGGAGAACTTTTGTGCAGAGGACAGTTAAACAGACTTTATAAAGACCTGAAAGTATTCTTCTTTTGAGAACGTTCATTTTGTGTAAAATAAATACCGTATGCACCTTTTTCATTGGTCATTGTTTTATTATTCATCCATATTGTTACTCACTATGACGGATGATTCTAAAGGCGTCTCTGTCTTAAGTTCAGCTATATAATTTTGTAATGTCGTCTGCAAACTCTTTCAAATTGGTACAGTCGACAATTTGACGTTTTGTAAAGGGTTAAATGGACACTAAATACCTCATGATAATCAATGTCATTCACGCCTTATAATGACAGATACGCCCATATCTACTGAATGTCCAGTCATTGCAGTCAACATTCCGCTGTCAATGATGCCCCCTCCCTCCCTACCATCCAAACATGTATAAGTAAGTTAGTAAGTAAATAAGTAAGTTAGTAAGTAAGTAAATTGCTTGTTATAGTCACATGCGTTTATGCAATATACAGTTAACAAATGAATTACTGTAAGTCCGGTATTTTCTACCCTTTAAGAACTTTGACTATAGAATTTCAATATGTCATTTGACACAAAGGAGTGTTATAGATGTGATGATAGTTAGTTAATCAATATCACCCAGATTCAAATATACATGTAAAATTTGCCTTAACGTCTATTAGCATATATAAACAAAAAACATATGTAAACAACATAATTCTAATTTCACCCGGACTCATAGGCATAAGTCACGTAATCAAATGTAAATAGTGTATATACAAACAGTCATCTAAATATGGTACACATGTATGTAAATATAATGGGGTCAAAGTTATTGATTGATCAGAAATAAGAGAAGTTTATATTTTGTTTGGTAAGCATTGTTTTCGCATATTCTTTGCAAGCGTTCATGTACCACCTCGGAAAAAAAGAGTATGCAGCATCAATAGTTTTATTTCAATAAAGAATTTTTTGGGGAATAAATGCTGTATATATGAAGCGACCTTTTAAAAGACCATTCATGTTTTACGAAAGATTTCTCCAAAGAGCAGATTCTCCTCCGACTTCAATAAATTCTGTCCTGATCCTATCGCGATTCGTAAAACTATACCAGTTCAACGCAAAACAACAATTGTATTGTGCTATGACGCAGACTTGTAGTGTCATGCGGTTATAGTGTTGATTTGTAGTAGAATATCAGGCTGTTGTTAACCACTTCATTATGCAACCCAGAGTTCAAGTATTAACATAGCTCTTCATGAAGTAGACCCATGCTAACTCATAAAATGTGTTATCCTCACAAGCAAAGCAAATCACAAAGTTGAAAACAAAGGCGCCTTTATTTCACAAACATAACGTTTTCATAAACATCTTTCGAAAGCCAAATTGGGTCATCTGTCAGTTTTAATTGAGTATTAACAGCTTGAATGTATCTCATTATGGAAAAGAGTAATTACGGTTGGTGAAAAACAAATCCACCTTGATGATTCAACTCAACGTAAATATGTCCATTTAAAGGCACATGAAAGGATGTGAGAGCAAATAGATACGGAACACAGCTATGGAGTGCTGTTATTTTGTTGATATAAGTCATGAACATTAATTTATGAATGTTGTAGGACCCTATAAGTTAAACTTCTTTAATAAAAGTTATTTTATGCTTGAAATATTGCTGTCTTCAATTCAACCATGTTTATCAACAATCTGTTTATTTGCATATTTGAAATGATGAATTCTGATTGGTGGGTTAAAAGATTTGCATATCACGTGACCAGGTGAGAGGTGAAATATCAGGGAATCAGGAATTATTAAACTGGTTAATCTGGTTTATTCCTTGTAATCTTTCACGTTTCAATATGTGCTGATGTTTTTTTTTTGGTGATAGCTATTTGAAGCCGACCAAATGTTTATTAAATAATATAGTTTGATAAATCATTAATCTCCTTGCATTAGCCTTTGACTAAGCATGTCAGAAAGAAACCAACACACCAAAGGAACATAATGAACTTAAACAATTATGGCTAGTTTTCACTCGAAAATGGTCTTTTCGATGCTCTATATTCCATTTGGCATTGGATCTTCGCGTAAGTCACATTTCGTAACTCACACATGAGTGGAACTTAAACAGTTTCCTTGATACGACTGGTGACGATCTTCTTGAAGTAGTAACTCTAATACATTGCAGTAACCGTTTAGAGTACTCGTTATGAGCATCTCAAACGTAAACCAGGTTCTCAACAAATTGTACTGATCTGAAAGTGGGGAACAGCACGATATAACTGATAAATAGTTGAAAACTATGTTACAGACACATCGCTCAAAACCTTCAATCAAAAAAGACTTTTTTTTTATATCCATTGCAATCTCGTTTTAGACTAAACGTCGTCAGTGGAATGTAAATACTTGCCTATCCCGTGGTGTTATGTTTTTTTATGGTAAATGTCATCTGTCATCTCGCTCGCTTTATTTGTTTTGTCGTTTAACCCTTTGACAAACATAAAATATTCGACTGTCCCAAATTGAAAGAGTTTGCAGACGTCATTTCAAAATGAGATGGAATTGAAAAATAATCTTCTGTATAGGGCAGATAACATTGTGGGAAAAGGAGGAATTACTCGTTGAGAGCAATTTCTCCTTTCACTACAATGTTTTCCAGATTTGTCTGGCACAAACTGGTCAAATATCATTACTGTTTGGTAATGGCTTAATAAAATATACGAAAGGACAAAAAGGCCACGACCCAATACTCTCGCTCTCAAATCGTTCACTGTACAATCTCCCTTGAAGAGTTGTCGTTTGTTCCTCAAATACAGGAGAGAGGAGCGGGCATTTTGCTCTGATAGAGATTGAGTAAGGTATAGACAGGGATCATATCCGCCTAAAGTCTTTATTCCTTCATACTATACTTTATTGTCGTATTCATTAGAATATGCTCCATTGTTTGATGTCGTTTTCCACGGTTGAGTTACACTTAGTCCATATAAAGGAAAATGCAAATGTTTTCTTCCATATCAAAGTTTTAAGTTCATAGTTTAACATTTTGTTATATAATAAGGCCAGCGATTGACACTAAAATGAATCATCAGTACAATAATTTTACAAAGATATACAATTGTAAGAGGCTAAAAGACTTTAATGGATCTAAAGGCATTGTTTTTCTCACATCTCTTGTTCTTCCTTATAGCTTTCTATTTTTGTAAACGCACAAAATAAGAACATTGCAAGGTTACGAATAAAAATTCGATTTAAAGATGACATGCTTTTATAAAATTACATTTCATTTAGAATATTCAAATAGTTTTAGTCAATATATATTTGCCGCAATTCCTTTTTACAACGGACAGCGAAGAATGAAATGTAACTCATTCTCCACCAAACATTCACAAAAACCACAAAACCGACTACTCTTTGTTATATCAACATGCCCACCCTTTCAATCATGATGGAATGAGAGACATTACCGAAAATGAAAAGGGTCAAACAATTAATCAGACTGTGTTGTTTAAACAAACTATATGACCGATAAACTGTTTGTATGATCACTTCTTTTGTATCCGCCTACATCAACCCTCGTTATCCTGTCACCACACGAACCATATACATTTATTCCCTATTACCCTCTTTTATCATATTCCTATCAGTGAAATATTGGGATTTCTCAGTGTATTAATTTTCAATTTTGTCACAGTGAACATCGTCGCTAGTGATGATATCAAAAAGTCATATCACATCAGTTTTGACGGAACTACTTATTTCACTATTCTTTTGCCTTCAAGTCTTGCCTGCACTTTCGCACACGGCACTAAATGTTTGTATTCTTAGATGTATTCATACGCGTTAATGATGTCATTCGACGCGTGAATGACGTCGTTGGTGTTGTAAACTGCTTTGCGCTCCCCCCCCCCCTCCTATCTTATATTCCATTTTGCGTTTATAGAGATATCTCTCGTTCTTCGAACTCGTCTTTTCAACCTGATAATAACCTATTCTCGTGACATATTTTGATATCAATCGAAACGAGTTGATTGTCCTCTATACATCCATGTCGAGCCAACTAACAACACGCGACTCCAAAAGCCATGGAGGCAATCCTGCGATAGTTTCTAGTTCAAGGATATTTAATATCGGAACATAAACGATAGCATTCATGACCAGGATATCACTTCGGAAGAGGCGTGGTATTCGGATAGCGTGTGTTTAACCCTTCCAGTGCTGGAACCGACTTCAAGCTTGTGCAAACAGGTTATTTCCAGGCCAGTCGCCAGGTAAATTGGCGACTGGCCTGTGATCTAACCTTTTTAGTACTCTGAGTATCGTTCCTCATCAAAATTAAGCAAATATATGATTTTTTTGGAAAGAGGACGACACGATAATCTTTTTTTTAAAATTAACCAACGTTCTAAGGGTTTAACTCGTCAAGTGTTCTAAGGTTTAAATGACCAGAGTCTGACTGCATCTCAATGATAATTATTCATTTTGCAGGCTTTATCCCCGGAATGTGCACGTCAAAAAATCTGGAGGCTGGCAAAAAATACTTGATATTCCTTCAATCGCCAAGTGTTACCGACAACGGAACGTTTTACGAGCAGTCGGAGATGCCGGAACCCGCCGGAAACATAACCAACTACCTGAACGTGTGCGGGCTTAAAATGACATATCCAGAAGGTGCGTTTCAAGTAATTTCATTTGTCTTTTAATTTTTATGGTTTGAGGCACCAGTATGTTCGGAGGTGTGTGTTTGCATCCCCCCGCTACCACTGTGTCAGTGAATAAACACTACAAACTGTGGAATTAAATGGAATTCATCGTATCAGGCGGGTGATCACATGACCAATGTTTAGCAAAAATGTCCGAACAAGATGGCCGCGCCACAGGTCTATAAGCCTTTTCAGCAGATTAATTTTGTTTTCCACTATTTCATATACGCCATGTTCCGACCATCAACTTTCAGGTTGTGGTAGTATATGGTCCGATGTCGTTTTTGTTTGGTAACGGGTTTAACATGTTGCACCGGTGAAACCTCGTATTTTGTTGCCAAAAAAGGTCGAAAGTAACACATTATGTGTCAAAATATTGTTCATCAACGATTAGGCTCATGCTTTACACACAAAATTCAGGATACCATTTTCTCATTTTTTTCTTTTCCAAAAAAGAAAATGGAATGTAGTGGAAGATTAAGATATGTACTAAAGAAAATCTCTTTTGTTTTTGTTCAAACAGAAAATGGAATGATGTTGAAGAGGAAGGTTTGTACTCAAGAGATGCAAGGTGGTCAATGTATGGAGTATGATCCAAAGACATCCCAAACCATGAAGAAGTCCCGACCCGCCATGGCCGCAGAGAGCGATACAGCTTCCGGCATGCCGAGAAAAGGTGAGACCTAACAATCCTTTAACAGTTGTTCTGCCGTTTGATACGTATTGGTAAATAGCCATTGGAAGTAAAATTAGTTCGTTTTTAAGTTTCTAGAATCTTTTTACAATGAATAGATATGTATGTAATTCCAAAGCGTTTTAATCTTTTCGAAATCTATCGCATATTGTTTGTAATACTTAAATATATAGACATATTATGTATAGATGTTTCTTTCGGTGGCTATTTCTCATTGAATACTATATATTGTTTCAACGACATTCTATTTTCACTTGCAAATTGTTTCGTGTGTGAGCACAGGCGGTGATAAGGTGATGAATGTTTACGATATAAAACAGAGTTGCAAATGGCGGCGCCCTTGAATGAGCAGGTACTTTTTTCATCAGACTGCTTTTGTTTTCACTATCTTACATACGCCATGTGCCGAAGATCAATTTTTCGCAGCCACCGTTGAATGTTTGTTCCATTCTGGCCGTGCCATTCGCTCCAAGGCACTGCAGACAATTTCGAGTCGAGGGATGCGAATTACCTAAAAACATCACCTATCTGTTGAAAAAAAGTCAAATATACCTGTGGCGCGGCCATCTTGTTCAGACATTTTTCCTAAATATTGGTCACGTGATCACCCCTACTGGAGCAAGTACCTTCAAACTCAGTAGAGCATAATCATGTAATCGCTAACACCCTATTCGTTTATGTTTTCCAGAGATGGTTTCAGTCAAAATGGAGGATCAACAGAACACCACACCAGGAAACACCGGAAATGGCTTACACGCATCATTCGGAGTGTTTCTGCTTTCTCTCCTGTCATTAGCACTTTAATATACTCCCTTGTTCGTACTATATGTGCGGTTAATTTGTACCGTGTGGCGAGACGTAACTTTCAATAAATATGAACTTTCTAATGTTAAGGCTTCTAATGTTAAGGCAGCTCGTTTCACGAGTCGAGTCGTGTGCCGACATTTCTTCGCCAATGTGAAAAGACTGTCTCCATTTCATTTTATAGGGATATAGTATAAGAGTATTACATTATTGGTACGTGAAACGAGCCTCAAACTATGGCAAAATGGCGATAGCTATCATAACATATTTACTCCTCACAGTAAAAGCCCCATTGCTGCTCTGCACCGGTCACTGCCACCATAAGATTTTCTTCCAGACTTGGATGAAATTTAAATGATAGGCTTGTTTGTGTGTTTTTTACCGGATATAGAGTCTAGTATCTGATTCAGTAATAATGTCTCCTTGTGATGATTTTTAACCAGTTAAATTGAAAGTCATTTGGCATTATTTGCAAATGAAGCACAAATGGATGATTTTTTTGTGTGTCGCCGCCTTCTTTAAACGCCATTGTTCGATTCCGTGCAGATGGTCATGTGACATGTGTGGTGGCACTGATTAATCCCATAAAGGGAGATCACTGCGAGGAGTTTGATCATAACCTGGTGCATGGTCCGTGTTTCCATGGTCCATGTGGTAGATCAAGATCACGGGAACCAGGTTTTCAGTACAAAACTTAGCGGATCCAAAGATGGCGGCCAGTAATAACTTTCCGAACTATTTTCATTTAGTCTAAGTTTTAATCGCAGCTCATTCTGATTTCTGTTTTGATATTATTTTAGCTAATTTTCTTTTATCGAATATATGCTTTTTGAATTTTATATCAATAAATATATACTTTATATGTGTTGGTAGTTCCTTATCGAGTGTAAATTTTGCCCTGATAAATGATGAATTGAAAAAGGGACACTGATGTTCACGGTGTTATCTTTGAGTATATTAAGTAGTCATTTGTACGGAATTAAAACTGATGTTATACTCCAAAGAGAGGTTCTAAATTCTGCTATCGGGAATAATGTCACATTTAACCATTATGATGCTGAGTAATCTTCTAAAAAATGATTTTTGATTCGTCTACTTTCCAAAATCTGAAATATTTGAATAAAATTGTTTAGGAAAGATACACAGAATAACAAATAGGTTAGATCACAGGCCAGCATTCACTTGGCGGCTGACCTGGATCTAACCTTTTTGCATAAGCATGAAGTCGGTTCAAGCACTTTAAGGGTTAAACGATCGACAAAGATTAAGTTCTACAATTACGTTCGAAACGAATGTTCATAAACACTTTGCCAAGAAAATGAATAGCTCAAAAAAACATTTAAACCCATTTTGTCATATATCTGAAATAACCCTTATATCACAAAGTATATCTTCCATACTGAGCCTATGCTTCGTATGATGAACCTTTCAAATCAGATCAGTGATATAAGAACGAAAAAGGGAATCGGTTTTAGTCCATGTGTATGCTTGTTCCAATTTGCAAAATATGATCAAATAATTACAGCATAAAACATATAAAAATAATACGAAATGTTTATGGAAGGAATTGTACATTACACCATAATGGCCAAGTGTCGTGTAAGTTTCTTGATACATGTATGGTATGGAGCAGAACAACAAGTGAAAATAATATGAAATGTTTATTGAAGGAAATGTGTTACACCATAATGGTCAAGTATCCAGTAATGGTGGTGTAACATTTATGGTATAGAGCAGAATAAACCAACCATCCCAATAACTAACACACAAGTGAAAATAATATGAAATGTTTATTGAAGGAACTATCCATTACACCATAATGGCCAAGTGTCCAGTAATGGTGAAGTTATATGTATGGGGTATTGAGCAGAATAACCAAATAACGGAAGACTTGACTTGTCCAGATTTACAGCAACATCAGAAGGCATAACTTTATTACAAAACAATAAGTGTTTATTGTATTAAGGTATAAAGGTAGAAACAGATGTGACAAACAGGTACATGGCTTGTTAGAATCAATCTACCCCATTGTAAAAATTGCATCTAGAGTGTTGTCATTATCAGAAATATTAAGATAATGTTTTACTGGCTCCAGGCGTCCGTATGGACTCCGTGTTAGCTAGTGGACACACGAACGTCCGGCCTTTTATACGCCTCTTTCATAGTATATCGAGTAACACCCTCCTTGTACCGCCGTTATTTGCAAAGGTCAAGTGGTCAGTTATTTTAATGGCTAAATCCGGGCGTCAGTCATCATATACAATCATATACAATTCAGCGTAATCAATTATCCTAATTCTCAAACATAATTGTTTTAAAGTTCTTCTATCCTTTTTTATCCATCTTTTAGAAAACATGTCTGAACACGAACTATGCAATGGTGCTGTAAATCTTATGTTGCTTTCCTAGGAATCGAGTCAATCTACTCAATCGTTACACTTAAAACTCATTGCAAGTCCTTAAACACGAAAGTCTGCCATATTGTAGACTTTACTCTCCTTTCTAGTAATTGAGTAACATTTGCCGCCTGGTACTATCTCGTTGGCCAGACGCTTTAGTTTAGCGTTCAAATGATGGCCACCGATCTCCAATTTCTGAAGCGGTTTGCCTTTTTTCTGGTACAAGCCCTTCTCTTGAACGTCTTTAGAAAGGACACTTCCTGGAAATAGAGTAAACAAATCAGATTGTATGTTAAATATAGACTGCTTTACGTTAGCTTTATGGACAGGGGTGGAGAAGTCTGATTCTTATTTATTTGGACGTAAATGCCTGATTTTTGTCTGCACTTGTCCGTATTACTGTCATTATAAAGGTTGATTATACAGTTAACTACAGTGAAAATTTATGTGTCCGTTAAGGCTTTCGGACAACATGGACTATACCGGCAGTTGTTGGGTTAAAGGTGCGGAGCATTCTTAGTCCATTAAATTGACATTCCACATTTCGAGGCTCTCAGTTTATCTATAAATCTATAAATAAACTTGCACCAAACCCAAATAACTCATTCTTCATCCACCTCACTGTGTGGACTAATACCTTCGTGGGAACTAGGCAAGAAAATAGTCCACATTTACCCATTTTGCTTACACTCTATTTGATACTACCAAGTTTTCCAAATCGTTTTTGTCACCCTTGATGTAAAAGTTAGGGAATGTTTCGGGCGTATAGTCAATCAATCTATAAATTTTTCTGAACTGTTGCTGTGCTATGACTTTACAATGTGATGGTTTTACATAAGAGCAGAGCGCTTGTAATCGTTCATCAATATTTTGGACCTATGGTCGATCAAAGGTCACGACCAAAGGTCACGATCAAAGGTCAAAGGTCAAAACGTGTCCGAATTGTTGCTAAACGTTAAGCACACTAATTACTAGACCATGTAACCTAGACCTTGAACTAAAAAACGCAGTTCACTATTCAAACCATAATTTTACCAAGAAGATAGTCGTCCTCTAGCGTCGCCGGTGCTTTCCTAACAATGATGTAAAACTCGTTGTACAATTTGGAGTAGGACGCGTCCAGTGTCAAGTTTCCGATTTCGATCGTGACCTCACTTCCGGGATCGTTCCGTATGTTGTAATAGCCGGAAGTTACCAGGAGGTGCTGTTTTATTGTTATTCTGCAGGTAAGAAAGAAAGAGTATTAGGAGAAAATGTGACGTTAACACTATAAACGGATATTTGGAGAGTTGACAAACAGAACTAGAGTGAGTCCGAATGATCTAGACGTAGATACAGTGAAGCCTCGTTTATCCGGACCCCGATTATCCGAATGTCTCGCAATCCGAACGAAATTGTAAGGGAACGGAATTATTTGACCAGTTTGTTGCAGACAACTTTTGAAAACATTGTGGGAAAAGGAGAAATTGCTCGTGACGAGCAATTTCTCCTTTTCCCACAATGTTTTCTGCCATATCAGAAGATTATGTTTGGGACGGTCGACAATTTGGCGTTTGCTTAAGTGTTATAAGTATACACGTACATACAGACCGTTTATGTCTTAATGTGTATAAGAACATGCGCTACTTCAATAGTCCGGATGAATCGGTAATCCGGACATTTTGTTGGGAACGGACGTGTTCGGATTAACGAGAGATCACTGTATTCCACTTTATCATGTAATTAGAGTTAGGATAATCCGAGGTACAGCTATGGTTGACAGGTTGTAGTAAACCTGCAGTTTTAGGGCATTTAATTGCTTGCAAGATTTTCTGATGTGTCCAAAATCTCTCGGTGGTGATCACCTGCATCCGGAAAAAACCATGCAGAGAACACTAGTCCAAAGTTTGAGTTCCAGTCTTGTGCCAACTTTCAGCACAAAGATCCAATGTTCAGAACTCGAGCCTTTGTTGATAGAAGTTACTGCCACATGATTGACAGGTCCCTGTTTATGTCAATCATGTTCATAATGTCATTAATTGTTTATCTCATATTCCTGGAGAAGGAAATGCGAGGAGTATTTTTTTATATGGGTTTTACATCACACCAACATTATTTCAGTTATGCGATGACTGACTCTTAAATGATGGAGGAAGATCCCATACTCAACTGCCCATAAGGGCTGGCCAAGGCGGGTAGAACCACCGGCATTCCGTAAGTCAGTCGGAGACTGCCTCTCATGAAAATCCATATCCCTCACAGGATTTGAACCCACCCGGTGAGGGGCCATGTGATTTCAAGTTCTGTGCTCTAACCACGGTGGCCCCGCGAGGAGTATAGCTATACTGTAAAAACGGCGTACAACTGCACTGAGGAGATGGACATATATAACATCCATTTAACCCTTTACCAAGCGCCAAATATTTGACTGTCCCAAATTGAAAGAGCTTGCAGACAGCATTGTAAAATGTGATGAAATTGGGAAATAATCTTCTGAAAGTTGATAAATCGTTTTCGGAAAAGGAAATTTCTTCTTTTCCCACAATGTTTTCCAGTGCCGTCTGCAACAAAGTGGTTAAATGTCGCTATTGTTTGGTAATGGATTAAAAGGCTACAGCGGCAAAATATCAAACAGGAAATAATGAATAAATAGCCAGCGTGGTTGCACTACGTCTAGAAAAAAACAACAAGGTTCAAATGTTTTTCTAATAATAATAGTTTCCTGGCTGACAAACGAGCTTGGCTTATCCCTGGTGGCTGTTATTGTTTGGAACACCTTCACCGAATTAAAGTCAGTTATCATGATCTAACTCAAATAATGTTGAAAAAGTGAGAAAAAAATGACAGGGCATCTTTTATACAAACGTTATTTATCAATACGTGTTGCTATGTTGATTTTATTCATAACGGAAGGGTTCGACATGCCAAAGTTTTCTTTTCATTCTATTTTTTTCTTCATACTTTCCTTCTCTTAGTTCCATAGAAATGATGAGGAATGTGTGAAATGAATTAATTGACTACAAACCCGTTTATAGTGGACGTTAGATCGGGAGATTGAACTGTTATCGTCCTTATCATGCCGATTTTCTTGCTGGCGCTCGTCGATACCATCACTGTAACGTTCACATCTGTAATAATCAAAATGATGTTCATGATGATTAAAATGATGGTGGTAATCATGATACTGATGATGATGAAAATAATGATGATCAAAGTGATAAAAGTATTGATTTTAGATGATATTACTGATTAGATAATGATGATGGCGGTGATAATAATGACGATGATAATGGTGATGGTGGTGTCAGTGATGATGGTGGTGTTGGTGGTGATGGTGATGGTGGTAATGCAGATAATTCTTATGATGATCTTAATAATGATCAAAATGATAATAATATTGATTTTAATGCTAAAACTGTTCATGATGATGATGATGATGATGATGATGATGATGATGATGATGATGATGATGATGATGATGATGATGATGATGATGATGATGATGATGATGATGATGATGATGATGATGATGATGATGATGATGATGATGATGATGATGATGATGATGATGATGATGATGATGATGATGATGATGATGATGATGATGATGATGATGATGATGATGATGATGATGATGATGATGATGATGATGACGACGACGACGACGATGATGATGATGATGACGACGACGACGATGATGATGATGATGATGATGATGATGATGATGATGATGATGATGATGACGATGATGATGATGATGATGATGATGATGATGATGATGATGATGATGATGATGATGATGATGATGACGATGATGATGATGATGATGATGATGATGATGATGATGATGATGATGATGATGATGATGATGATGATGATGATGATGATGATGATGATGATGATGATGATGATGATGATGATGATGATGATGATGATGATGATGATGATGATGATGATGATGATGATGATGATGATGATGATGATGATGATGATGATGATGATGGCGGCGGCGGCGGCGGCGACGACGACGACGACGACGACGACGACGACGACGACGACGACGACGACGACGACGACGACGACGACGATGGTGATGATGATGATGACATCATTCATACGTACCTTTTTCTGGGCTTGTATAGAGGCTATAGCTAGCATTGGCCATGGTTTTTTCGTAGAGGGTATAACACACGCTGTGTCTGACTCCATCGTAGTTCACGAGTAAAGGAAAGCGTGCACCGTTCTTTCCTGCAATACGTAAAAAGTACAAATTATAGATGGAATTAAGTATTATAAAGTCATGTCAAATATCTGTTTTGGTTCTAATCATACATACACAAATTTATGCGTGCTAACTTTAATGAAGGATATCATAATTTGCCATTCGGAAACGCATTTTGAAACGCATTCTTTCATCGACATATTTCGGTCGTTCTCGGTGATACATCGGTCAGGGTCGGAGTTTTTCGGTTGAATGCGAATAGTTCCAGTCAAGAACGATGTATACCGAAAACGACCGAAGTAATCTGATGAAAGAATGGGTTTCGTTTATTACGGGTTTTCTACCTTAAAACAATGTAACTTAAATTCGTTTGTCTCTCCATACAGAAATAAAATCTCATATATGCCATTGTTATCATTATCGTTAATACGGATATGCGTCGGAGTGTGCAACATACCGTTTTTCTTTTTTTTGTACTTCCTTTTTTTCGGGTTGTCTCGCCGTGTGTTACTTGCTATTACTCGCTGTTTTCCGGCATTGGCATCGGCATCAACGTCAGGGGCGCCTAGAAAATAAGGTCGAGGTAATTTCAACAGTACTCCTTTCTCAGCTGTCGAGACTGTAAAACTAGTATATAATACAATGAAGAATTCGAGTAATTTTTCGAGGAATTTTCCGTTTGTCTCAATCGTTTCTTACATTCTAAGCTGCAGAGGCGTTATTATCAGTATCTATCAAGTAGTCAATCAATTTTTCAAGCAATATTTCCTTTTGTCACAATCATTTCTAACGTACTACTTTCTTTTTGTCTGAGCGCCGTTTTCAATATCCTTTCAGTTTTATCTTTTCCTTTATTTAAGCCACTGCTACAAGCTTGTTGAGTATGAAAGAAATCTCGTCCTGCTAACCAGTTCAAAATATCTCCATTTCTGAATAAACGTTGCTATTGGTATGGCCATAATGACTTTGAGGGTCGGGGGATCCTAGTGTCTAGAATTAGTGTACACAACTCGAAATCACACGGACCCCTATCCGATTTTTGTGATAACTTTTTGAATCTGACAAAAAGATTACCAAATAATACAGTTCGATACAACATTAGTCTCCTTTCATGAGCCTTTAATACGGACGCAAGTCATTCAGAAAGCTCCGGTAGGAACTATCTGAACGACTTGCATGACGTATTAAGATGACCCCAGACTAAATAAATTCTCATACACCATTTAAGAGTAGTCACTTGAACACGTTTGTCTGTTTCCCTACATTATAGGAACGAGATACTGTTATTTATTCGTTTATTATTACATGTTCGTATGTTTATGTTTTTATAAATAGACCTTAACTTCAAACATCGAAAAAAGCTTAAACTTACTATGCATTGCTGCTGGCCTGATAGAGGGTTGTCTACAAACAAAATCAAAGAAAACAGTAATTAAAGTATATCGATATCTTTGAATACATGGAAAGTAAATATTGGTTCAAGCGAATACTTCATGAAATGGTTTCTATTCTTTGACTAACTTTGTACAGGACTCATGTCATTAAAAAAAATTCTTATTTGAGCTTTCTGAATGAAACGCGTCCGTATTTATTCGTAAGATATCTTATACATCATGATTCTGTCTTCCGATATTACTTAGGTCACATGAGATTACATTTAAAATCAAGGAGATTGGTTATTGCAGATCGGTTATCCTTATAAAGATTTCATTTTTGATTCACAGTTGAAATTAGGAATTCCTATACTATAATGTAAAAGTATGGAATGGTTCTTAGCTCAGTGGCACAGCAGTTAGAGTTTTAAAACCGAAAGCAAAATGTTAATTTCCGTATTGACCAAATTAGACAGAGGTAAGTGTGAATTCTATAAGATGCCAGTCCAATAGCTGGATAAATTGATAAACGCCGATCGGTCTACCCGTTTTGTTTGGCAGTTAAAGTACAATGCTTATAGTCCTCCATTTTGAAACTCATTCTTTCGTCTAATCACTTCAGCCGTTCTCAGTATACATCGGTCTAGGCCGGAAATTTATGCATTAAACATCGGTCTCGGCCGGAAATTTATGCATTAAACATCGGTCTCGGCCGGAAATTTATGCATTAGACATCGGTCTCGGCCGGAAATACTCGCATCAAACCGAATAGTTCCGATTCCGACCTACATTGTTTTAGATCGACCAAAGTGATCCAACGAAAGAATGAGTTTGAAACTGGCGGTTTATGGGTATTCTGCCTTAAGCAAGTGGTCATCCCATACCCGTAAAATCCGAAGATCGATCACAGTTAAAGTAAGAATTGTTTACAGGATGTTAAAAAAATAACAATGAAAAAAATCCCAATTGCATAAACCTGTCGAATTTATTGTTAAAAGAGCAGAAAAATGCCTGAGTCACAGGGATTCGTAGTTAGAATACTCTTGGGGAGGTGATGGCTATATATGATAGCCATCACTTCCCAAAGAGTATTCTAACTACAAATCCCTGTGACACGGGTCAGCTTTTACCTCCAGAATCCGGAGAAATTGAGTTACAAAATCAAATAGATTAAATAAGTTTAAACTGTTTACCTCCGACGGGAGGACTTTTTCCCTACTGGACGACGACTGTTTGGCTTGGCCTGATGACGACGGCCGTATGAAGCGATGTGTGGCAATAATCCAGGGGTTGGTAATAGGTACTTGCGATGTTGTGAGTGCATTACTGTACATGTTTGTAGAATGGTACACACATATTTAGGCATTATAAAGCTATGCTCGACATTTCGAGATGATTACACACAAAAATAATGAAATCTTTGAATGCAAAATGATATAAACAAATCGTCATGACAAAATAATTGTCGTATTGAGGTCGTCAGCTGTTTAAAAGTCTAAAAAGGTTTTCATCAAGATTCTAATCCATGACCAACATCTATGACCAATACATACTTTCACTATACAACTGTCTTAAGTCATCATTCTGTTATAGGCATACCGAAAACCATATTAAAGTGCAAGCATAGCCGAGGTCAATTATAGAAAAAAGGGAGACCCATATATTTAGTTCATCATGTTATCAGGTCTTTAATATGGACAAACCCATTCTATTTATCAAAACGTGAAACTGTTTTCTTTGCAACACAAACCTTGTCACATATGTCTTTAATATGGATAAACCCATTCTATTTATCAAAACGTGAAACTGTTTTCTTTGCAACACAAACCTTGTCACATATGTATATAACAAACTCGTGATTTGTCCGTATTGAAAGCAACTGCAGATTACAAATAATATCAAGAAAGGTTATTCAATCAAGGAATACCGACCAGCAGTTGAGTTTGGGGGTATTTTTCCATCATTTAGAGCCGTGCATCGAAATATAACTGGTATAATGTTGACATGATGTAAAACACCATGTAAACAAATGAATGAATAAATTAAAACACGTTTAAACTAACGTACCGCTACCAAAAGAGTAATCTTGCATAATGTTACCCGTAGGTATTTCTGCATCATTGACAGTCGGGCATCAGAATATAACTGATATAATATTGATGCGATGTAAAACCCATTTGAATAAAAAAAATGAATAAAATAAACATGCTTAACTAACGTACCACCACCGAGAGAATATCCTTGCATCATATTACCAGTAGAGTAGGCTAGATGGCTAGCTTTAGGCATGATGCCTGTGTCATCACTCACTTCGACATTCATGATGGGGTCCGGCTGTCCGCCTGCAAGAGCCTGGGTAACCACCATGGAGGTTAGGGGCGTCACGAAACCGTACTGAAAACCGCGATAAGGGGCACTGCTATTAAAGGTGCTTGTTCGCAAAAGAGAAGATTCGAAAGTCGAATTAAATCATCGTTGACAAGGAAAGGAAAGAAACTGCTGAACATTGTAGATTTTGTCGTCGACCCCGATGTTTTGAGTTAAAATCGAGAATACAAGAAGTTTTTTTCTGTTTCTATTTGATCATGTTATAAACAAAGCGTTGAATATTTTGTCTCGCCGCAGACATAATTTTCCCCATGTATATATGTTCCTGTCGTTAAGTTACCAAGCCAGCGTAAAATACGTTCTGTCGGAGACAACATTTGAAGCTGTGTCTTAAATTTTTTAATCAACAAAGAAGACACCCTATGTAAGGTGTCCTCTTGTGACAAATCCCTGAATTAGGTGTATTCTAATTGCACAATACACGTTTTCTTAAAGGTGCTTGTTCGCAGAAGAGAAGAATTGGTTTCTAACCAACAGGGTCAAGAAGACACCACCAACAACAACAACAACAACAACAATGAGTCACGTGAACACTCACCTGTAGGGAGAGTTTGAGCACTTCCTGTTCGTACTTCTCGCGATAATTGGACAAGTCCGTGGCGTCCGCTTTCTCAAGTAGCTGCTTGATCGTGAGATAAGCCCACATCTTCTCCGTTATAGCCTCATAGTCTCCCGGGAGGGTCATGTTCTCGTCTGGTCCGAGTCCCCCACCGACGTCCATGTCCATCTGATCAATGATCCCGCTAAGTATGACCTTCGGTGCTCCCGAAGCGCTCCGAGCGCTTACCGTAGCGTTTAACTCCATCTGTTCGTCGGGCAGGTAGCCGCAAATAACGATCTCGGAACCGTTAAAGTAGTTCGAGAATCGCGATTTTGTCACATTGGACTCCTCGACGTCAAGGTAGTTGAAGGTGATGTTGCTAAGCAACGTGACGGCAATCTCGTTGTAGAAGCCCATAATCTGCATGGCGGCGTCCGATGCCTCGTAGATCTTTCGCCCGAACCCGTCGTTCTGCAGGGCGAGCTTCTTCACGAAATCCCAGTCAGCGTTCGCACCGAATGCCAGCGTGAACACGGGAATCCCGCCCTCGTTCGCCACCTGAACGTTCCGTAAGATGGTCGCGGTGTCTGTGATCCCGTTCGTTGGTTCGCCGTCGGTTAAGAACACGATGAGCGGGGAACGAGTCTCCGTGTCACGTGACAGCTGCTCCACCTTGAGGGACAAGATACCGTCCCCAAGCGCCTGGTTGATGTTGGTCCCTGTAATGGCATTGGTACTTGTGTATGATACCATGTGTTTGTAGGCACATTTTTTTGGTATCATGACTCAAATATTTTAAAGAAATTGTAAATGGCCAAAGGCAAAATGCTTTGTCGACTCTTGCCAATATAGTATTGAAGTATCCATGTAATGACAAGTGTACTTGTGTATGATAGTATGTGTTTGTAGGTAGCTTCTTTTGTATCATGACTAAAATATCTTAACCATATTCAGAAAAATTGTAAATGGCGCCAAAGGCAAGATGCCTTGCCGAATCTTGCCAATAAAATAATGAATTAATTTGAATTGGTAGAACTCCGTTTTGACAAAGCAGTGTATAGGAAAACTGAATTTCAGACATATGTAAACAATGCAAAAGGTATTGGTTCTAGTACGTTTTACTGTTTGTATGTAACAAATGATAAGAGCTGATGTGCTTCATTACGTGTAAAGCAGGTTTGAACAATAACTAAGTTATACAGACACGAAGCTAATCCAAGGCTTTCTAATTCGTAATGGTTTCCACTGAAATATAACTGAAAGTCATCTCAACGTCAAAAGGAAATTCAAATATTAAGACAGATCTGTTAGCTCTCGCCGCAATATAAATGTTGCTTAACCCTTAGAATGCTGGGTAACGTTCTAAAAATAGATTTTTGTGTCGTCTGCTTTCCCAAACCTTAAAGGCACATCAATGGAGAGGAGTACAAATAAATTACTGAAAAAATATATGGAGTTCTTTTATAATGTTCATAAAAGTCATGAGAATTAGTTTAGAAATGCATTGAAACCCTATTAAAAAGACTCATTTAAAATAAGTTATTTTGTGTTTGAATTATAGTTGTCTCCAATTCATTCATGTTTATCAACAACCTTATTGTTTACATATTCGAAATAACGAATTCTGATTGGTCAGTTAAAAAACGTGTGTATCAACCGTCAGGTTCAGAGGCGAAGAATCAGGAAAACTGAATTATAAAACTTGCTAATCTGGGTTATTTCTGGTTCACTTCCACATTTAAGTTGTACTGATGGTGTTTTCTGGTGATAACTATTTGAATCTGTCAAAAACATTTACCAAATAATATAGTTTGATATAGCATTAATCTCCTTTTATGGGCCTTTTAATATCTGCTTAATTTTGTTGAGGAAAGATACTCAGAGTAGCAAACAGGTTAGATCACAGGACAGTCACCAATGTATTTGGCAGCTGGCGTGGATCTAACCTGTTTGCATAAGCATGAAGTCGGTTCCAGCATTATAAGGGTTAAAAACCGGCAACATACCCATGTATCATAACAAGTTCCCTACTTACACCCATCTGCCTTGAGATCCCTGACGAAACTTTTCGCATTTTCCATTGCGTCCTCGTCGTTTACATTGGCCATTTTTTCCCGCCATAACTTTGCTTCGTTTGAGAAGGTCATCATGTTAAATCGGTCATTCGGTGATAGTTGATTCAGGTTCGACAACATGGCCTCAATAAGCTAGGGTGTCAATTAAGAATAATGAAAACAAGGCAAATTGGCAAATTGATTAAGAATTATTAACGTATTTTTTTAATTGACAAAGCATGTCCATGGAACTTTATAAAATATGAAATTAGGAAAGCGTTGTTTTTATTTAGTTAACTTTCTTATACATTGGTCCTATCATTTTATTTCAGCATCATTTAGTTTTTCATTTCAGCATGTTAGAATACATGCACATATAATCGATACTATCCGGTTTTTACCCATTAAATGTATTACGTCATTTTCTTAAGTTAACAAGAGTATTCATGAGTAGAAATCGTATTGTTTCCATATATTGTACATAACAAATAAATAGGATTCTCTTGACTGGTTCAAAAAGAAAATAGATTAATTAAAACACGAATACAAAGTGAATAAAATGTTTATAAACGTGCACAGATGATCTGTTAGATAAAAGTCTGAAAATGCGTTCGTAATTCTTAGCTGATCGCATGTCTTTGGTATGGCAAAATATTTGTTACATTTACAAACAAGACTTTATCGTTCAAGAAAGTAGATATCTTCCTTTACTTAAAATGGCATAGGGAAATTGCTTGATTCGTAGTTGGTAAAATGCAGTACGATATATATGTAGATAGACTATTTGTTATTTTCGGTGCACGTTAGAAATGTTTTTCTTGTCGTGAGCACATTAATTCGCTCGTAAATCCACCACTCGTGTCACTATAGCTCCAAAGGTTACTCGATAAAATATATTTCGATATTTCACCGAAAGATACAAATTTACTCCAAATATCTTACCTGTTCCATTTTCTTCCCTTGCATGGAGCCGCTCACATCGAGAATAAATAGAACATCATTTGGCACAGGTGTGAGACCCTCAGGGGCGAAAAAATGAACGAAGTACCCGTTCACCATCTGTAAATGATATGGACTGTTAGTTGTAGGTTTAACTGGGTTGCTATTTTGATCCAAATGTCCCGTGTTCAATCCCCTTTAAACGAGGAGAAATTTTTGGGAGTATCCCTCAAATCGGCGCGAGTTCTGGTTTAGTACTAGTATACAGGAAGCAGTCATTGCGAGTGAATTCAATTAGCTTCAATGTTCAGTAACAATTAATGTAAAATGTTAACGTTTGAATTTAGAATTAAACCGAAATGCTCAAGTTAATTATTTCAACTCTCTTTGTAGATAAACGATGGAATACCCTTTCTAATCTAACTGCACTCATTCTAATCCACGCCAGTTCACAGGGATGGCATTTCAACCAACCATGTCAATTATGTGTAACGAAAATGGTTTGTTCTGGATCGGATCCAGCATACAAATCATCAAAACTGAATAATTATTGAAAACAGTGCTTTAACCCATTACCAAACGATAGCGACTATTGACCAGTTTCTTTGCAGACAACTCTGGAAAACATTGATGGAAAAGGAGAAAATGCTCTTTACGAACAATTTCTCCTTTTCCGACAATGTTTTCTGCTCTATCAGAAGATTATTTTTCAATTAAATCACATTCTGAAATGTCGTCTGCAAACTCTTTCAGTTTGGGACAGTCGAAAATTTGGCGTTTGTGAAAGGGTTAACAGAAAAAGACCTCTTTTCTCGAACCTACCAAGACGTCGCCTATATCGTTGGCACGGTCCACATCATACTGTACCACGAACATTCCGGCTATTCCCACCTCCGACTGCAGCTTCTGTTCCCGGATGGATGGCGCGTATTTAATAATGGCCGACTTCTCCGTTGTGCGGTCTATGACAACTACGCCGTCTACAGCTGAAAATGAGCGTTAACACTAGAAACAACCATGTTTTAAAATAAATACAAAATCAGGCGACACACTGCCGTCATTCGGTTATTTAGAGGTTCCGAGTTAAAAACGTGCTCGATGGTTTGTTTTGCGCACTACATCTGCGCATCTAAGGGAGATAATTAATCCTTTACCGAAGAGGTAAGTGTATGGTAATCGGATACGCATTTTATTTCGAACTCGGATGAAATATTGTGTGTAAAACTTTTCAAAGAGAAAACATACTATCCTTGAAACTGTAAGGTTATCGACATCGTTTCATACGTTTTATGCTTAAACCTTCCAATAATTATCTAATTACGTTTAAAGATATTTAGTTTGACAGCTTTGCCCTAAACGGTTACCATGGAAACTGTCATTTTACGAAAAAAAACCTAACTTGTCGACATGCATTTTTCCCCTTCATTTTTTGAATTCACAATTATAATTGAATTAGATATCAAACATTAAGAAAAGTTCTTTGAAAAGGGTTATTTTCTTATTCTTACAAAACTGTAGGATATGTATCTAACTGGTTACAGGATAAATACGCACCTAGTACTGCCTCTCCAACGTCGTTCCGTAGGGAAGGGACCGACAGCCTGGTGATATTCCGAGACTCCCGGATCGACACGGTGACCGACATGTCCTCCACGGGCTGTCCCGGGTCGATAAAGATCACCTGAAAAACAACAATGAAAACAATGCGTTATGTATACATGTATTCTTATCATATAGTAGCGTATAATATATCACTGTATTCAATAAGAAAACACCGATGGAAATAATGCGATATGTATATACTTCATTTATTAGAGAAGATTATGTCTTAATACGTCAAATTGTGTAAGTTATTACTTGGAATAAAATTGCATGAACTGAGAAAACGTGGATATGATAAGATCATATGAGAGAACATAAAATAGTTTTATATAAGATCATATAAGATATATTTCATTAACGTGACACGTGTGAACAGATCAATATCATTTTCAAGAATAAAAAACCCACATCCTATGCATTTTTTACTGCAAATATAAAGGTCACATGAAACTGAGATATATGTCTTATATGCATGACGAATGCTTCTGAAATGGAGTAGGTACTGTAGGCAACACTTCATATCAATATGTGTTGGTTCACCTAACCTGGTTCTCCTTACATGGTACTAAGAGTTGAGTTCATAGAGCCGTGTTTATCATGCTACAATAACAGTATACCAAGTTATATCCCAGTCAAGGGCAAAGAAATTTTGAGACCGATCTCTTGGGAGAAAAAAATCGCATTGGGTTCTGATTTCATCTTGATCAGGCTTTCCAAGAAACTGCAATGACTTTCGTTATCAATGAATCTAAGAATATCGGGAAGTCCGTTATAATCACATGTTCACTACCTACCTGGTGGAGGACAGTGGTCCAGGGGTAGAGCGTCGGCTTCTGGATACGAGTGTCGTGGGTTTGAATCCGGTGAAAAGCGGGATCTGCTTTGCGAACTTTCATTAATCAGCATTCGGCACAAGGAGTGGTTATGTATCCAGGAAGCAGAATCGAGAGTGATTACTCTGAGTTGTAAGAACTTGTTTCACAGTCGATGTAAAATAAATAAGTTTAAACTGAACTACCTACCTGTTCGTAGAAGCCAAGTTTCCTCCTCAGTAGTTCTTGGTACGTCAGATTGAACGAGATTTTACTCAAAGGAGCAACAGTAATGGCGAGTACAAATTTGTTGGTCTCTCTGTGTCTGTTAAAGCGAGGATAAAAAAACAGGGCTGTTCTTAGTGCATGCTTTCTGTTTGAAGAACGCTGAATTCTTTATTTTGGTTAAAAGTCTTTTAAGTATTTTCTTTTCAGTTATGATAATGTTAGACTTTGTCCGCGTTCATTCAGTTTTCAATTATTAATTATAAAGACTAGAGATGGCAAAAGTAATGTAATGTATGGAATAGCCTAATTGATGGTGGACCTGGTTAGAACTGCTTGTGACAAAAATAGAACGTGTTCTTCATTAGAAACCTTTATATTTTTTATTCAAATAATCTCTACCAGACAGAGGAAAGACCCACCTACTTTCCCTGTATGTGAGGAACGAACGGTAACCCTGCAAAGAAGATTGGTATTTACAACGAGGTCTTGTTCGGGGATAAGTCTACTCGTTTCCACAACGGAAACTAGCTTTATATAGTTTTGTTCAGAGGTCAAGTGAAGTTCCGTGACTAAGTCTTAAATGTTTTATAAAGTCGCTCTTGACCAGTCCCCTCATAGGAACGGCTTGAAAATAAGGATGCTATGGAGGGTTCATAGAGAGTAACATTTGGCAGAGTATTCTCTCGAAAATCGTATTGCAAGTTAAGATTGTGAGCAGGGGTCGAGATAATGAGGCGTGTGGGAGGTCTTTTATCTATGTTTCAGAACCTGTTTGTCAAATTCTATCCTTAAGACGATTCTAATGACTACCCACAACAAAGGGTTTTGAGAAGCTATACAGCAGTTAGCAAGATGAGTACGGACCTCTTAAAACGATTCTAACCCATTACCAAACATTAAGAACATTTTACCAGTCTTTTGAAGACGGCTCTTGACAACATTGTGGAAAAGGAAAAGTTGCTCTTAACGAGCAATTTCTCCTTTTCCCGCAACGTTTTTTTACCAGATGATAAATTTTCAATTTCAACAAATTTTGAAATGTCTTCTGCAAACTTTTTCAATTTGGGACAGTCGACAATTTGTTGTTTGGTAAAGGTTACATGATAACAGATTAACGTACTTGGTACCGACGTAGCCTGCACTCTCACCGCGGCTCTTGGCAGCCTCATATTGGGCCTTGGCCTCCTCTTTCTCCTTGATCTCACCCACTGTAATGTTACCATCGATCTCTCTGAAATAAATAGTAAACGATGATGGTGATGGTGATGATGATGATCGACCGAAATTATGAAAGATAAAAGGTAATCCTGATAAAGGTTTTTAGTCGCTCTTTCAATTACGAAGTACCATTCTTAAAATCAATTTGGGTTATTTTATAAGTCGCATTTACATTGTAAGGTTTGTTATAAAAGCTTCGACTTGTACTCACATTGTTAGGTTTGTTATAAAAGCTTCGACTTGTACTCACATTGTAAGATTCGTTATGAAAGCCTCGTTTGGGAGTGTGACGTCAAACAGGGCCTCACGTGACTTGTCGCTGGGATTTTTAATCCGGCTGGTGACTTTCGTCGTGGCGTAACGATAGCTGATGTCTGAGGTGATGTGCATCGAAAAAATCTCGGGCTTCTAAAATCGGGAAAATGGATTAGTGTCATAATTTTTCCCAAATGTTTATAGGGAGGGACTAACTCAATCATCTGTGGTCTGGGGATGTTAGATAATGTTAAGTGAGCATCGCGCCTATCGGTGCTTCTATGAAATAGCCAGTATTAAACACACGCATGAATTCCTTCTCGAAGTTAAAGACCCCAATCCCCAAAACAGACTTTGGCACGGTGTTAAATTAAGAGATTTAACATAAACAATATCACATAAAGATCAGATGTTGAAAAAAAATATATAAAGAAACGAAATTACATGTGATGATGATACATATCCTTTGAAAATCGTCGATTTCCTAAAAGGAGTTACATGTATATATGTATGGACTTATATATGGTCTTTTCATAACATCAGTACTATTTTAAATAAATTCTATTATTTTGTAATATTCCAATGACTTTGTCTAACATTGCAAATAAAATTATTGTATTGTATTGTATTGTATTGTTCTGTATTGTATTACATTGTATTGTATTGTTTTGTATATACAAAGAAAGATGATGACCATTTGGACAATAACCGATCTCCGTCTGCACTCACCTTAAGTGGAACATCCTGTGACATGCATCCTGCCGCCACAAGAACCAAAAAGGACACGGCACATTCAAACGTCATACTGGTGGTTAAGAAACTGTCGGCACAATAAAAGTAAAACATAGCATTAACGTAACAGACATGTTAATATGTGTGCAAATCATGCCTATAAGCATTTTTTTCAATTCCGTATGCTGTTTTAAGCCTGATTTGTTGTCAGAATTGTTACAGAAATATATCATAAACTATATAGACATATATTTAATGTAAGCCCAGTATGATGGATTAAAATCATATTGTATCCATATGCTAATATTTTCTTCCTCGTCAGAAACATATCAAGATAGAATACACATAGTCCGTCTTTTTGAATTTCAATCTGTCATCGCTTAACTTCGATCTTTTCGGTTTACATCGGTCTGGGTCGGGACGGTTCGGTGGAAATCGGATAATTCTGGCCCCGACCCATGTATACCGAGAACAACCGAAACAATCACACGAAAGAAACAGTTTCAAAATGGCGGATAACGGGTATTTTACCTGAAACAAACGTTGTTTCGTGTAGGATGGTACCTCTAAGCAAGCTTAGATTCATTTGTATTGATTTATCCGTCCCTTTCTAACAACCAATATTAATATTAATCAGTTTTCAAAACTGTCATTCAACTTGACAAATGTTTCATAGCATAAATAGAGGAAATACCAAGGAGTTTCGGTAGATGAATTGTTCCCTAGCTGTTGAAATCAGTGAAAAGGCAACGCAACCAAAATGAATAAATAAAAAATGGAGAAATGAAGTTCATAGGTGAACCCAAAAAAGGAAAACACATGGTTTTCATAAAACGGAAAGAAAATGAATGAAAAAGTAAAATTTCACTACAGTACAAAACAATTGTCTTTCGTGCCGCGTTTGCTTGCAAACGGATTTGTCAGTGAATGAATATAGCGTAAATAGCAATATACTAAACGAAAAGAAAGCATACAAGAACATAACATATAACTTACTGTATAGTTGTACCACCTCCCTCGTCGTCTATATCCGCTTTGACAACACAAGTTAATGAATAACAAAGGCTCCTGTAATCGACAAAGGCTACTTGATGGCTACATAAGCCACTTACGTAATGAATAGGCCCTCATCGACGGAGCAAAACACTTCAAAAACTTGACATGACCCCTCTACTTCGATCAAAATCAGAAAATAAACAACATAGTGACAAAATAACGATTGACCCATCATGAGAAAATTATTTTCTTCTTTTCTGTCGCTATGTTTTCAATGCATTATCAACAAACACTGTTATATAATAACTGTTAAGATTTATTTGGTTTCCCTTTGGATTCTACAGTCTATTGTGGGGACTCGAATTTTGCTTGTTTGTCTGTGATTATAGAATAAAGGGTTGGTGCGTTCGAATTCTCACCAAGAGTCGGCTTTAACCAGTTTGCCTAAATGTTTGTTTCCCACATCAGTTTGGCGTGTACTACTTGACACGTTCTTTCATACTGTTGACATAATAAGACCATTGACCAAACAGATCCTTCGATTGTGTTAGTCAGCTTTAGACGATCGCAAGAGTTACTAAGCGTCCACTACTAATTATGACATGATATCTAGCACTAAATGTCAAAACACGACACCTCATTCGAATATCATGAATTTAAAAGATTTCTTATAAAGAAAGTTAAAAAAAATAGCTTGGTATGAAAGTTCGTTAAACATGAGGTCACCGTCAGTGAAAATGGTCAGGTAACAAATTCGCATGTCCTATGACTTCATTTAAACATTGGTCGTGTGGAATCTCGTCAAAAGATAACTTAGGAAATTTGTGTAGAGAATAGGACACCCTCACCACCAATCTTCCTTTGTGCACAGTGGTATCTCAGATCTGCATCTGTCTTTGTCTTAAAAGCAAGCATGTATGGAAAGATGGTGTGAGGTCTGGTCATTTATCATTTCAAATAAATGACAATAAGTAATCTAACTAAAACAAAGACTATTGTTAGAAGCAAACTGGGATCAGATGCCAACGATTAAAATGACATTGTCAGTGTGAAAATGTTTTGATAATAAAGTGGCATCATCACCCAGTGATTATCAAACATTGAATTCAATATAAAAAAATGTGGTTGACCAAGATTTTTTTTATTAAGACTGGTCTATCATGACAAATAACTGAGAGCGAATAAGTTTATCCGGAGGTCGACTTTAAGATTTGCTAGAGTGCTCAGTGGGACCTCCTTATATTTCCTTGATCCTGTAACGGGGTTATCGTCAGTTTTAAATTGAAAGAGTTTGTATACAGCACTTTAGACGTGTATCATATAATAAAAATATGTTACCAAGGGATATGCTACAAAATGATTATTTGCAAAGAGTGCCTAGGAAAAAACACAGCTCAAAACGTTGTCTCCATAAAAATCATTTTATGTTGGCTTGGTATGTAGGCTAGATGCTAGAAATATGTAAAAGAGGGAAAGGTGTCTCTGCAACGGGACAAAGTAGTCTTGGCTTTCTTTAAGATAATCAATTAAAAAAAGAAATAAATTTCTTTTATGATTTTTCGATTTTTAATCTACATTTATCTCAAACGTTAGGGTAAACAACGACGTTAGACAATTTTAGCGGTTCCTTCCTTTGTCATAATTGCCTTTTACCATCTTCAGTCTAAATAGATTATTCAGTAAAGTTTTATGAAGAAGTTGCGTTTTTAAGCCTTAACCCTTTACCAAACGCCATGTTTTCGACTGTCCCAATTTGAAGAGATTGCAGACGACATTTCAAAAGGTAATGAAATCAAAAAATAATATTCTGATATGGCTGAAAACATTTTGGGAAACGGAGAAATTGCTCGTTAAGAGCAATTTCTTCTTTTCCCACAACGATTTCGAGAGTCGTCTGCTACAAAATGGTTAAACCTCGTTATTGTTGGTATGGGTTAAACAAAATCGGTGAACCACTTGATTAACCGGAAGTGCCCAAGGTCGAATTTCTCCGTTGTTCGCAATTCATTGATCAAGTGGTATCGCTTGAGCGAACCTATATTTAGAAACAAAAATGGCACAGTAACGATTGGATAACGGCTGATCCAATTAAACCACTCCAATCGTTTGGCATCATCTGATGAGCATACGACTTTAGTCAGGCGGGGGAATCACGTGACCAATGTTTACGATCTTTTATCCGAACAAGATGGCTGCGCCCAGGTACTTTGCTTTTTCACCTTCTTCTGCAAATGATGGGCACAATGTGTACCCCGCATGAGTTGGCCATCACAAAGGAATGGGGATTTTATGTAATTGAACAGATTTTGCTCTTTCCACAATGTTTTCAAACCAGTTTATGATGTCAAGCTGTCTATTTAAAGGAAAGTAAAGGTTTAGTTTATCGACTCCCCTTTCCTTTTACATGTTGACGATAAAATTGAATAAGGTATAACAAAACAACGAATAAACAAAAACAAAGGTGTATTTTGAAATAGTCTGTTATCATGTTTGAATTATTGGAAAATGATCGCACAATAAAATGTATGCAATGAATACGCTATCCTGAGAGTTTCCCTTCTATTCCGTACTTCGTTTATACTTCTAAATACTTCCAAAGTGCAATGGAAACAATACAATATACCAATACTTCGCACAGACGGATAATTCCATGTGGTTCGACAAAGTGAATGTGTTAAATTACGAAAAAGACAAATCAACAAACAGTTTAAATGATAACGCTACGAAATCTACATGCATGCTTCTTAGGAGTTGATGTTACAATTTCAAAATTCAACCAATGACTTAAAGGCGCTTGTTCACAGATTTGGGGAAATTTGGAGGTTAAAGATTAATTACAGATTCTTAAAACAGCCACACTGTTATATGATATGCACTGAAGAATAGTCATTGGAAGCAACATTAGAGTGGTTTCGATTTTTTAGAGTGGGTATACAGTGAATTAACATGTATTTTAACCCCGAAAAAAACGTGACAATGCTTTTGAAATCCACTGCATATGAACTGTACATTCTCAGATAAATTGATCCTTTATGAATTACTCATGCATGCAATAGATACCTTTAATTGTATATCAAACAACAACGCAAAAGCTGTTTTGTTAAATCTAAATTTTATTTGACTTCCAATTTTCCTTTTCCTGTGAACAAGCAATTAAACAGAAACGTATCGATGCCTGTCTCCCAGAACTAGAATCTATTTTATTTGCAAAGCAGTGACACATCCCATGGTGGGAAAGTCCTTGGTCAACATTTTACTACTTTGTTTTCTCCAAGGAAGTCATGCCAAAACAAAATGTGTTAAACAACATGTGGTGAGTCAAGTTCCCGGTCAATAGATGATGTTGCCGCCAGATTTACTCTTTCTTGTTTGACCAAATAAGCCATGCTTAATGGAAATGTTTTAAAACAAACACATAAAGAATCAAATCTATGGTCAATATATCATGTTGCCGCCAGATACTTTTTCCTTTTCGTCCAAAGAAACCATGCTTAATTAAAATGTTTTAAGCAAACACGTGACGAGTCAAGTCTCTGATCAATAAATTATGTCGCCGTCAGATTTGCTCTTTCCTTTTCGTCCAAAGAAACCATGCTTAATGAAAATGTTTTAGCAAACACGTGATGAGTCAAGTCCTGATCAATATATCATGTCGCCGCCAGATTTACTACTGCTGAACGAGGAATTGGAACTCTTCTCGCTCATAAACATATTGGCACGAGAATCGTCTATCTTCTTTAACCTGGAAGACAATGAAGGGAAAAGAGTATTAGACATGTAAACATACAGATGTATAGTATATCAAGTGGAAATGCATCATCAGAATACAGAAAATTGCTCATCGCAAACTATCATCAAATTGGCATTTGTAAGTAATGGACAGTTACATGGTCTTTTGCAGTCAAAAGTATGTCCTGACAACCGATTCTATATTTTACTTTAACATGATCAGAAAATATCTATTGACCTAACTGCGAGTGCATCAAGTGTTTGAAGCAAGAGTATAGTAAGTTCTTTACAAACATGAAACACTTAATCATTATAGTCTTGCATTGAATCAAAGACATACCGATCATCCAAATATACACATACTGTTCCAGCTTCTATTACACTCTGAACTTACCTTGTGTATTTTGCCGTAGAGTATTTGTCGAGAATGTCCATGTATTTCTTTGAAACTTGTACGCTGGCGTTACTTGCAGACCCTTTTAGTTCGTCCATAGCTTTCTTTCGTTTCCAGTAGGCCGATTGCTTCGTCAAATTACAACCTTGAAAAGATAACAATTCATCAATACAAATGATATAGATATGACTAAGACAATCGGGTAAATATCAAAGTAACCTATTTATCAGTGCGATTTCGGACAAACCTTAGAATTTTGTACATGCTAAATATTAATCGAAATGAATGTGTTTTCTGCATAATAATTCTTAACATGGTCATAAACAAACATTTTTTCGACACTCTTTTGTATCCTTTTAAGGTACATACTTTAGTTTCACAGCGTGGCAACGGTTTTGAACCCTTCTGCATACCACCTGTTCACACGTAGATATGTTAACACATTTTGAATATATTGTTTTCAAGAACTATCATAAAATTTACTTTTACACAACAATAAAAACTTGAATTGTTTCAATGGCATTGATGTATATAATTTTCAAATATTCTCATTTGTAGACAAGCAATTAAGGTTGCTTACTCACATTAGAGACAATTTTTAAGGTTCTAAATAAAATACCCTTGAAATGATGCAATGTTTGAATTGTGGTATAATATCTAATTAAAAGCAGCTACAGAAAGGAAAAGGAAGAATGATTCAAAATGTGTCAGTATATCGAACTATGAGCAGACGATTTGCAATGGATTTCAAACCTAGTGCAACGCTTTTTTATCTAAATACGTACTCATTGATTGTATAACTCTCCTTCTCTCTCCTTCTCACTCCTTCTCTCTCCTTCTCACTCCTTCTCTCTCCTTCTCACTCCTTCTCTCTCCTTCTCTCCTTCTCTCTCCTTCTCACTCCTTCTCTCTCCTTCTCTCTCCCCCCCCCCTCTATTTTTTTCTCTTTCTCTCTCACACTTTCTCCCTTTCTCTCTCGGATCACGATATTCGCATTATACATATTGATTATGTACTACCCTTTTTGTATATATGTCTATACTTGGATTTAAATCAGGATCTGTTCTGTTCTGCAACACACTGGCCAAATGTCATTATTGTTTGGTAATGGGTTAAATTCTTAAAGGGTACCGGGTTGCTAACTTACCAAGAGGATTCATGTCCCTCTGAACGGACGCAGGGCGTGTCCGAGGTGGCATCGAGTATTTCTGGTTGGACATATCCAGCGGGTTGTAGCAGATGTTGTCGTGCATGGACAGGAATAGCGGGATGTAGCACATGTAGTCCAGGAACGATACCTACAACAAAGAGGAGGGAAATATCTAGGGAAACTATCTACAAAATAGAGAAGGGAAATGTTTAGGAGAAATACCTGTAACTTAGATGGGGAATTGTCTATGAAAATATCCATAACACAAAGAAGGGAAATATCTGGGAGAAATACCTATAACTTAGATGGGGAATTGTCAAGGAAGATACCTACAATATGAATGTAAAGAAGGGACATGTCTAGGAGAAATACCTATAATTAAGATGGGGAATCGTTTAGGAAAATACCTACAAAATAAATACAAAGGGACATGTCTAGGAGAAATACCTACAATTTAGATGGGGAGTTGTCTAGGAAAATATCTACAATACAGATTGGGAAATGTCCCGAGAAATACGTACACGTACAACGAATCAGGGAAATATCTTGGAGATTTATCTAAAACCTAGAGTGGATGTCTAGGAGTAATGAGGAATGGGGCCTCCGTGGCCTAGTGGTTAGAGTACAGAACTTGAAATCACATGGCCCCTCTCCGCATGGGTTCAAATCCTGAGAGGGATATGGATTTTCATGAGAGGCAGTCTCCCGACTGACTTACGGAATGCCGATGGTTCTACCCACCTTAACCAGCCCCTATGGGCAGTTGAGTATGGGGTCTTCCTCCATCATTAAGAGTCGGGCATCGCTACATAACTGAAATAATGTTGATGTGATGTAAAACCCATATATAAAAAAAAAAAAAAGAGGAATACTGTTGGCCGAAAAAGTCTTCAAACACCATTCATTATTTATTTAGCACTTATCAGATCCCGGGGTCCGTTTTACTAAACAACTTACGGAAAATATTTGCGTAAGTCATAATTTATAAACATGGATAGTATCTTCAATGAAAGAACAATAGTGCAATGTGACACGTCATTGGAAGCGTCTCGGAGAGACGATTCCAATGATGTATCACTTTGCAATATTGCTTCATCCAATATTGAAATAAGAGGAATTGTTGTTTTAGACTTACGCAAATCTTAAGCGTAAACTGTTTAGTAAAACGGTACCCTGATCCTTTGGCAAATATGTTTCATTTCTGTGCATTGTAATCATTGAAAGAGGAAAGTAAGTTAAGAAGGTATTATCACAAATTTATGGCGTTCCATGATATCGTTTACATTTTTAGGCATCCTTAAGAATCCTCGGCAAAAGTACTGCCAAAATTCATGAAAGCATAGTGGCAACAATTAGCTATCTTATGAACTGTATAACAATGCAATTTCGTCAAGAATGCAGCTTTTCGTTGATACAGTCCCTGATAAAAAAGATCTTTCACTCGCTTATTTTCTTCATTGTTTTTCTAAACACTATATTTTTCTATAGTCTATAATGTGGGTACTCATTAGACTCGACTAGACGAGACGATTCAAATGAGTACCCATAAAATAGGGTTTGTCAATTTAGTTTTGAAATAAATTGTGTTCAAGACCCTAATCATCCCAAATTATATAATTATACAGGCCTCTGGGTTGTCATTATTCTTTATTTTCACATTGAAATTGTGGACAAGGGTTCGAATCTCCAACATACCTCGCCCCATGTGTTGGGTTCTAGTTTCTCCATGATAAACTCCTGTTGTTTCCAGTTCAGACCGCCGGCTATAAGTTCGATCTTCAGCGAGTCCGAGGTTATGAAGTTTGGCAGGCGCTCTGAGGGCACGTTCTGGTAGAACATGGACTTGTACAGGTCCAGTTTTCGGTCAATATCGGCCAGGTTACAGATCTCCAGGAGCCGTTGGCTAAGGGAGCTTTAAATACACGGGAGAGACGAACATGAGGCGAAAATACCATTTGGGCTAAAACACCATGGGGCTAAAACACCGTAGGACCAAACCATCGCAGGGTCAAACACTATAGGTAAAAACATCGCAGGGTCAACGCAGTAGAGGCCCAAACACCTTGAGGCCAAAACAACATGGGGGCAAAGCAACATAGGTACAGAAGATCATTGGTCCAATACACCAAAGGGATAATACACCATGGGGCGAAACATCATAGTTCCACAACACTATATGACCAAAACACCATCGGCCAAACATCATGAGGCCAAAATATCAGAGGTCCAAAACACCATGAAGCCAAAGCACCATATGTCCCAAACACCATGAAGCTAAAATACCATAGGTCCAAAACACCATGAAGTCAAAGCACCATAGGTCCAAAACACCATGAAGCCAAAGCACCATAGGTCCAAAACACCATTAAGCCAAAGCACCATAGGTCCAAAACACCATGAAGCCAAAGCACCATAGGTCAAACAATATGACGCCAAAACATTTTAGGTCCAAAACACCATAGGGCTTGAACACTTTAGGTCAAAAACATATCGTGGTATCAAAACAACATAGGTCCGGTAACAAGATAGATTTCTCATTTGTCTCACTTTGATGTGTTTAAAATCATATGTTCTAGTAAAGTATGTCCACAAGCTGTTAAATTGATAAGAAACGCTATATTTTGTGTTCATACAACCACACAAATGATAGGCAGTATAACATCCTAAGACTATCGTCTATGTAAATACATATGAGAGAGCTTACAATCAGCAGGTAGTCAGATACTAATTAGTTAAACTGTGCAATAAAGGTCAGACTATAACATTTCAAGGGAAATGTCTCTAGCTCACAACAACCCTGAAGTAAATGCTGCGAAACGAATTCAAAAACAAGTGTTACGTATAAGAGTCTAAATTCAGGAACACATCAACGTCCACTTGTTCAAAACTTTACCAATCTATACACTCGACATTTACGATAAGAGTTTATAAAATAGGAATACAGCATATAGCCCTTTTATGATAAAATATTATTCCTGTGTAATTTTAACAACAAAAGCACTATAGAATGAAAAACACTCATGACGTCACTTACTCCATGTGGGTGACCCTCTCACAGAGTGACGTAATAACAGCGAACATCCGGAACGTAATAAGCGTCGCCTCGTCTATTTTAAGAACTTTCATGACGTAATCCATCTGCTTACTCGTCATGTGCTGGATAGACGGAACGCCATCAAGAGCCGTGCGTGCCTCCTGCAACGTAAATTGGGTTAATATGTAGTCAAAAGTTGCAACGATTTTCTCATTCAAAGATTAACTACTAAATGGCTCACTTTAATGGCTGATTACTAATGTTATACAGGTTTGTTAATGTTGAAAATCAGTCAATGCAATAATGTTCTCAGCTTAATGTCTTACTCACCTGAATTTCTTACTACTACTTTATAACTTTGTTCATGTTGGAAATCAGTCAGTGTAACCATGATCTCACCTAAATGTCTTATTGCTAATGTTATAGATGTTTACTCATGTTGGAAATCCGTCAGTGCAACAATTTTCTCACCTAAATGTCTTACAACTAATGTTATACATGTTTGCTCATGTTGGAAATACGTCAGTGCAACACTTTTCTCACCTAAATGTATTATTGTTAATGCTTCACTTGTTTGTTCATGTTGGAAATCAGTCAATGCAACAATTTTCTCACATAGATGTCTTATTGTTAGTGCTAGACAAGTTTGTTCATGTTGGAAATTAGCCCGTGGTTTTGTTTGGAAAGACTAGTAAACAATACTGTTAACGTAATCTCACAGGCAAAGCTAGATGCAAAGCCCGCAATATGATTCAAGTACAGATAAAAACATCTTGTTAATCCAGTAGAGCAAAATGACTACAGCTGTATATGTTTTAATGTAAAGCTCACCATGTTCCAGACTATCAAGCTGATAGTCTGATATAAGAATTTAGAACTTAATATGAGCGATTTTGCGTAAAAATGTCTTTCTCGAAAGCTACTGATCTTTGCATTGTAATAACCATCTGGTACTGGAAAAGTGTTGGGTCGACACAAATTCATATGCTTGCAAATATATCTTATCTAACCATGATATAACTTACGTTGCTGTTTATTACTGTGTCAAGGTCTGCATCCTCCACCACGAAGGCTCGAGCATAGGTCTCTATCTTGGAGGGTTCTACAAGTCGGTAGTGGTTCAAAAAGTCGATATCTCCTGGTAAACATACACAAGGGAAGCATGCATGATTAAAGTAAGGAAGCACCCTGCGGCCAATAGTATATGATATTTTAGAGCAAGTGCAGTTACATCAAGGCGTCGAATAAAGTGAAAAAGAGCTAGACGTACTCTTCTAAAGCAACAATTTCTTTTGTAAGTCTTATTTTACCTGATAAGGCAACCGTTTGGCAAGCTTTTTAAACATAGATTTGTTTCTTATTGATGGGAAACAAAGCAAAAATAGTCGGTTAGTAACCGAACAACACGTTTCATGTTTACATCGATACGAACAAGTCGGCAGATCATGGCGATAACTATGATTTTGACGTCTTGCTACCTTTGAAAGATCTTATACCAAAATTGTCTAAACTCCACGCACTCTTCAGCCTTTCTACCCTTCAACTATTCAAAAGAATATCCGACAATAGATAAGATAGAAAAAGACAGAATCTAAGTTCTAGAAATGAATATAACAATGAAGAAATATCAGATAAGCCTCATTAGAGCAACCCCTACCTTTCTCATCGAGGTCCCTAGCATACGTTCCGACTAGTCTACTAAGGCTGATGACCTTCTCCATGTGTTTCTGTAGGGTCTGTCCACCACGTCTCATGATAACGTTTACTCGCCGCAAACCAGTCACTTGAAACAAATATCGAATTTCAGGCAATAATGCACTGTTGAATTATTAACCATAGGATATGGGAAACTAATAAGTCAATTACGAAACCAGGAAAGACACTTTGAAATAATTGTCAAAATGTATTGATGTGTCTAAGCATTGCCTTAGCATGGCTATTGTTAATTGCTTTTTTCCAGACAACCAAACGATCAGATGAATTCAGATTTAACTTGATCACATGAATTTAGATTTAGCTTATTATCAGCAAACTATCACTGAACTATTGATGGCACTGAAAATGTGTCCATGCAAACGGCTAAATTACAAGCAGGGGTCAAGTTTTCTTTTTCAATTATTTATGCTTATCATAATTCAAGAACTGTTGAGTCGACGTATTGATGCAATAAAACTTTAACAACCACCAAACTTGACAATAAAATCCTTACAAGAGTCCAAGTCGAGGTTAGGGTCTTTAGCGAGGTCGTCGTCGTTTTGATAGTCGCTGTACTCGTCGATACCCTTCGTGCCAATAATCTCGTCACCGAGGGTCACTTCGATATCGTTACCAAACATTTTCTTAAAGGAAAGAAGCCTTCAATTATATCATGTGAAAGACAACTAGGCACGCAACAGACATCTACGTAGCATCATTGGATCCACACATAATGAAATGTGTCACCGTCGCACATTATCTGTCTTGTAAGTGTATGTACGCTGAACAGGTTCGGGCTGTTTGATCCATAAATGTCTGTTAACGATGGCGAAATTGCACTTTCATTGCAATGCCCTTACATCAGATTATAGAATACCTACACCTTATTGCGAGTTCTAACAAAGTATGAACATCTACGTTTGTAAAGACAACTGTCACCATTCCAGTTCAAAACCCTAAAAGTTTGTCAAATGTGTAATGTTGTACATATTTATTCCTTTTTCGTCAGCTTTATGAACATGTTTATTTACAATGTCGAAAATAACAGAACGTGTAATCAGCACAATCTTAAAGGTTTAGCAGATAAATGAGTTAGGGAATCCATCAAAACATCAAGAATCTATACAAAAACAGCTGCAGAATCCATGTAAAACCGACATATGCATAACATACCTTGAGTTGTTTTGCAATCTCTTTAGCGGAGAGGTTTGGGTCAATACCAAGTGCTCGTAATTCGTCAGCGGTGATATTATTAAGGTCGATTTTCTTCTTTTTCAACTTTAGTTTTCCGTCTTTTCCCACCTCGAAATAATCTGCCAGACCTGAAGTATTTACAAACAAATCATGAGGTAATTTATTCAAGGAACATGGCCCACATGTTGTTTGGAGAACTTATAGAATATATAAGAACTATTTTCTATAGTCAGTAATGATTTATATTTCACTCTGTAGGATTCAAATTGTGTTACTCCAGTGCGTGTGCCATGTCGAATCACTATAGTTGAAAGATAAGCAATCTCGATCACAATGCTCGTCCAAATAACATATCTAATTCAAAAAGCGTCAAGCAAATTCGTTCTCTTGTAGCTTGGGCTGATTTAGGAAGAATCTGATTGCAAAAATCTGAATAACCTAATTTTTTTTATTTAACAGTGTCATATTATCTACTAACTTTTCTTTTTCTTCTCTTCCTCCTCTTTTTCCTTTTCTTCGACAGCGGTCTTGTCCGCCGATGTTGTGCTTTCATCATCATCCGTGGCGAACTATAAATAGTAGATGACTCGTTAGAAAATTGTTGTCTGCTATTTTACTTCCTACTCTTATCGGTATGGCAATTTAAATAACTTGATGGTATCATATTAGATATGGCTTCGACTAAACTGTACTAAGTAACAGTAACAGATAACTGGTTATCAAAACTCAAAGCTAAAACGATCTTTTGAGAGTCAAATAGCCGTAGCACACTGTCGATAGAAGGAAAGAAAATCTGATTATTGGATAGCAACATTAGGATGTCTCTGACATACTGATATCTCAAATAATAAGTGCACACACCCACGTTTTATCATGTATACATTACAGAAACAGGATAATCCTGAGGGTAGATTCTTGGATGTCTCAAGCAAAAGAGAACACTTAATCATATGTTAACTTATGGAGCCATGTCGATTGATAAACAAGGATGACATTGTACATGGGTGCAATCTGAATTATTCCTTCCCAGAGACAAGAAAATGGGGACGTTCGTATTTGGAGTTATGATCTGAAGGAGTCCTACCTTATATGAACGTGACTTGTCCGTCTTGCTTGTCCTTGTGCTTTTACTATCTATAATAAGAAGAGTTAAAATGTTGGATGATATATGTAACAAGATACCGGTTGCCATATCCAGGTCGTAGATGGTTACTGTGAATGCGATCTATGTAATAAATGCTTGTAATCATAATTTGTAGAAAAGCTTGTATAATACTATCTATCCTGTCACCAGTGTCATTTTGGGACCGATAACAAGGTGCCGGATAACATTTGTGCTATCCGGCACTAACCATATAACACATGCACGTGACGAATCATGACGTCATAAGAAAGCCATGACGCCATTTTTACATCACCCTCTACTTGTTTTTTCCCTTTTTCTCTTGTTTTATTTACATCTTGTTTGTTTGAAATAATATGTAAAGGAAGCAGGCTAAATAGAATAGAAAGTTGGTGTCTTTGAATAGGAAAAGTTATTGGGCTCGGCTTCGGATTATTATCCGTTTCGGCTTCGGCTCACCAGATAATATTCCTAAGCCTTACCCGATAACATTTCCGATTCACGACACCAACCATCTATTCTCTATGTGAAGAAGGGGTCTTATGCAACTGATACCCATTTCTGGACCTCCTCTAACAGTAAAAACAACACAGCGGGCATTGCTAATCGAAACTATTCTCTCGTTCATTCTGGTTCAAGATTCAGGCCGTTCCAATACGTGACCCCATCGTTTGCTTTGGCTTTGGTCTGGTCTCGTTCGATCTCCCATGCTGAGTTTTCTCTTGTTATTTCACTAGCGTTATGGAAACAATAACTGAGATTTGTTTTTATCCTGTCATCAGTAACATTGTGGGGCCGATAACTATATCGTTTATGATGCACGATATGAATATATATAACACAGTCACGTGACGAATCATGACGTCAAAAGTACGTCATGACATACGACGTCGTGTGTGCATCATTCTCTACTTGTGTACTGTCGCTTATTGATGGTTTTCCGTTTTGGATTCCTTCTTACAGTTTTTATTTCATTTTTGTTTATTTATTTGAAGCCATATAGGTTAAAGAATGAATAGAATATATGGTTGAAACCATGAATGGAAAAAGGAATCTGACTCAGCTTCGACTCACCGTATGATATTCCTACGCCTTGCCCGATAACATTTGAGATTCATGACAGCAACCATCTATTCTCTAACCTCGCCTTCGGCTCAACGGATACTATTCTTACGCCTTGCACTATCAATTTTCGATTCAAGACATCGATCATTCATTCTCTAAATTCGCATTCGGTTCACCTAATGATGTCCTTACGCCATTTTAAGACATCGACCATCTTTTCTCTATACACTTACCATCGCCGTCGTATATCTTGCCTTGAGGAATTGTGGGTAGCGGTTTGAGCATGGTCGTCTCTCGATGGAACTTTGGTGGGGCATCGCTTCCTTCACTGGCTGATGATGAAAGGAGATAGGATGGTATTATTGAACGTGTCACAAGTTAAACTCTTCACAGCTTTGACTGTAGTTAGTTTGCACCAAGCAGTGCCTTCATGTTATTTTTGGGCTGAAACACAGTGCATTTCCGAGCAAAACCAAATCTTCTACGAGTTTTACTGCCACCTGAATGGCCTGAATGGATATCTGTGTGCAACCTGACTTTAACGTCAGACAAAGAGTGTTTTTGTTTCCTTACTTGTTAGTTAATCATATAAAGTACAGAACAGGACAAAAAAGACTTTTATTCAGACTTGAAAAAAGTACATTTTCTATAACATATAAAGATTTTGAATAAGGGTAAAATTCAATTTTATAAAAAAAAATTATGTAATTTTACCATCACTTCCTCGGCGGTTTCGTTTGTTTAAATCGGTGTCCCTCTTTCCTTTCCATCTGAAATTTGTCAAAAGTTGAACTGTTTGGTTATTCAAAGTTTTGAATACTTAACCTCGGTCAATGTCAGAACGAATATTTCAATCTTGATTTTATAAGTTCCATCTTGATTTGTTCGACCACCCTTAATCAGTGCATGAAAGGTTATTTAGTCTGAGGCTATCCTTATACAGGACACAAGTCACGTGTGCTTCTATTAAACCGTCATTTGTCTTGTACACCACGGTTCTGCTTTCTCTTTTCTATGGTCACGTTTAGCACTCGGCAGTTGAAGACCGATTTCTTTTGGACATGTGCACCCGTCGACTGCGATTTCTCTGCCGAGTGTTAGACGTTCAGCGCCGTTATAAAACATGGGTTATCATCTACGACCAGAATTGGAAAGTTGATGGTCAACTCACGCATGGTATACACTGTGGCTATCATTGGCAAAAGTAGGTGAGGTGAAAAAACCAAAGAAACCTGGGCGCTGCAATCTTGTTTGGACACAATATCGTAAACATTGGTCACGTGATTCCCTGCCTGCTAAAGCGAGCTTTCCATAAATACAAAAAATAAACCCACTGAATTTTTGCAAATATCCTATACGAATATATACGTACGTCCACTTGTTATACATTACTTACTCATCGTGTGGCAGCCCCAGCTCCCTGTTGTCTATTGCGTTACTCGGGCCGAAATCCCTCTTTGGGCCCTTGTCGTACGTTACCATGGACTTCGGACGCCCTCCTTCTGAAAGACAAGATACGGACGACAATCCACAAGCTTGTCTGGACCATAACATGTATTATCCGACTGTGGCTGGTTCTTATTCAATCTTTCGACAGCGCTAACATCACTTTCTATTTCATAGTAATAATTAAAGTAAGTTTTAGGCACAGGTCCCATATGGGTTCTCTTCGTCATTTCCGTACCGACATGTTTCAGTTACTTATATGTTACGCCTTTTCTGGATGCACCAGTACTAGACTAAGTCTCTGAAGTGACTTGCAAAAGGCAAGCCCCACGAAACCAGATGTCTCCGAGGGGCTCGAACCCGGGACCTTATAGTTTTGAGTCCACGGTCTCAACCTATGAGCCAGTCAGGTTTAATGTGCGGGAATTTGATGTAATTATTATTAAAGGAAATACACCCGAAAAATTTTGATAAAGATAGCGACGTATACATAGAGGATGTGTAATAAACCCTTACTGCTCATTGTGGATGCGGCACTGGACTTTCGCCGGGAGGTGGAAAATCGCCGCGACTCCTCTGGCACCTTTAACGTGTCAGATTCTTCCGCAACCCCGCCACGCTTTGCTCTGTAACAAATCGGACCATGCATATAACATAGAATTAAGTGGTAGTTAAAAACGTGTCCTACAATTTGTCAGTGACAGTCATCCAGTTTTAAAACGACAGATCTTACACATTGTTTTAGACTGAGACTATCTCAATACAGGACGCAAGTCATTCAGAAAGCTCCAGGCGGAGCTTTCTGAATAACTTGCGTTCTGTATTAGGCAATCATTTGCCTGTCACACGGCCCATTTGGTTAAAGCTTAGACGTATCCGTTTTGTTGACGCCTGTCCAATGACCACTGCGCTTTACAGAATTGTATGCCATGACATTCTCATTTCGGAAAGGTAAAATAACACACCTTAAATGTGAAAAAGGAATCTGTAATACTGATCAAATTGCACGGTATGGTAACATTACTAATAACATTGCCAAGTCATTCTGCTTCTTAAAAGGAGGTATATAAGTACCACTGATCACATGATTTTATTTTAAATTTCGATTAAAGTTTTCATCTCATGCTTCCTAGGCCCCTATTCGCCATTTTGGTTCAAACGAGCGCCACAGCTTTCAAATAAAAAAATCATAAAACCAACACACTCACGCGTTTTTCTTTTTCATTATTTCGTCATATTTATCTCCGTATTTCTCCCTCCGCCTTTTCTCCCTCTCTTTTCTCCGCTTCTCTTTCTCGGCGAAATACTGACGTCTCTGTGCTGGCGTCAGTTTAGACAGGTCAATATCGTCCTCCGTGGTGGCGTCACTGAAGTCGGAGGGAATCTTGTCCTCTTCCGCCTTCAGAATCTGCTGCTCCTTTCCTGCGATCTCATCACCTGTATCAGTGGGTCACATTCATATGTAATAATGGAGATATTGAGGCCGAATATCATTTTGTTTTGAAATGTCTATAGTATATTTCCATAAGAAAATAATAATATCTAAGCATGCTTGGTCTTATGTAATAACAATGGAGACATTGAAGACGAGTATCATTTTGTTTTGAAGTGTCCACAGTTTATTTATAAAAAAACCCAATATATCTAAGAAATGCCTGGTCTAATGTTATAAAACGGGAGCCATTGAAGACGAGTATCATTTTGTTTTGAAGTGTCCACGGTATATTTCCATAAATCAACAATCAGAAGCTCTTCTGTGAATCCGTGTCTTTGATGTCTTTGTTAAAATGATTGCTAAAATTAGCAAATAACATGTTATGTTTGTAATGCATTAAATAATATGTATGTAAAGCAATGCTTATGAGTAAAAATTCCTTAAATTTGGAACCAATGAACGTTTTTGTCTGTTCGAATGACGCCGTATCAACAATATTTCAGTTATGTAACAGCTTTCCTGGATCCATTAATACTCGACTTGGTCTCTGAAGTGAGCTGCCAAAGGTCACTACCACGAAACTAGAGGTGGCGATGGGTCTCGAACGAAGAACCCCCGAGTTCTATAATAACTGAATTAGTGTTGAAAACGAGGAAATTCATTCAAATCGACAAACAACTAAAAGGACATGGTTATACGCGACGATTTGAATTTATGCATCGATTCTGTGATAAAACAAGGTTGTCATTAAAAAATAAATAGTAACTTTTGTTTTGAAATTTCGTTGATTAGAATATGTATAATCTCGCCTTTTATATAACAGATTCTGAACCGTTAACTCGTAGGATAGCTTGTTTTTATATCAGAGTAAACACGTATTTGAAAATAAAAGTTTTGAAGACCATACGTTAGAAAACATTGATTTCCAGTTGTATTCATTGTGTGTATGTTCCATAAGTGACTTTAACCCAAGATGTATATCAGAGTATAAATCGCAAATTTCCCTTACTAAAAAAGCTGAACACAACAGGATATTTAGATCAAGTGGTGACCAAGTGGCAATGTCAAGAGGCTGATAAGTGTGACGACGCAGGGATTGTCAGATTGTCCCATTCATCGACGGTTTGAAGAAATATACCAAGCAAGGTCTTAATTTGGAGCAATTCATCTGTGGAGGACAGTGGTCGAATGACAGGGCGTCGGCCTCTGGAAACGAGGGTCATGGGTTCGCGAACCCTTTGAAAAGCAGGATCTGCCTTGTGATTCTTCATTAATCAACGTTCGGCGCGAGTACTGGTTGAAAATCCAGGAAGCAGAATCGAGAGTGATCTATCTAAGTTGTAAAAACTGGTTTCACAATCGATGTAAGACAAACAAAAAAGGGTTTAAACTAAACAGTATGTAAAAGGAACGAGGGCATTCGACCACAAATTAAAATCAAGTCGACTTGATACTTCGACCCTTTTGTTTATATTCATGTTTATGTTTTTTGTTTATGTTCTTCTCAGGGCAACATTACAATAGTCGCCCTCGACAAGTTTTTTTAAAGCCCTTAGTTCTGTCCGAAACTGCATCATTAATGGCCGTCAAATGAACTTTGAACTTATTTCGAAGTTTTTATAAGTGATACACATAAGTGTCCTCTTATATTTAGACACGATTCACTTCCACAATGTTGATACTTGTCATACGAAGCTTGGTCTTTGTAAACGTCATAGATGTTCATTCGTCTTAGGAGACTTTATACTTATTCAAATAGGTTAGATCAAGGCCAGCCACCAAGTAAAACGGCGACTGGCCTGTGATATGACTTGTTTGCTACTCTGAATATCTTTCCTCTTCAAAATTAAGCAGATATTTGACGTTTTGGAAAAGGGTTAAGATTCAAGTACCCACGCGGTCTTTCCCTGTGAAACAATGCCAAAACCCATGACTTCACCATAAGAAAGAGAACCGTGCGTTGCTATGAACACATATTCTTTTTGGTGACTTCCCTTTGAACCAAAGGGGTTTGATATATTCGTTCTTGTACTTTGTCTGTCATACCTTTTAAAACCGATGACTCAATGTAAGACAACATTAGGTCCTTCATAATTTGTGAAGCACTTAGAGTCTTGGAGTGAACCATCGAAACCAGCTTCTGCTTTATTTTCCATAACGCCAACATGTCCTGACGGACGCCCATAAGATATTACCTTTTACTGATATTCCTAGTGGATTCATAACCGCGAACAAGTGAACACGTGCCCGTAATTTGCCCAATGAAATCCAACGTTTTCTTGGTGTGACAAATAAAGATAATAAACAAAATGAACATTTGTAAGTTATCTAGATCTTACATTTTTTAAGGATAATTTGTTTATCAGTGCTGCTTCTCATACTTTTTTCAAACATTTTAACACCTTACTGTGAGTTCTCACTTTACTTTAAACATATTTTATTGCCATAACATTTTACAAAATATACATGTACATTCAATAAAATAAACGAGTCATAAGGCAAAAGGGTTTGGCCACAAGTTCTACCAACTTAGATTCGGCCATTCCCTTGGCAGGTATTTACATATTGTAATTATCAAGAATTTTTTCCTATTTACACTGTATTTCTTAAATTATTAATTAATTATGAGTTCTCACATGGGCCAGAATACCATAATTGTCCTTAGTCTTTTAGTTATCTTGTTCACTTGCTCATTGTTGAGGATCTTATGGAAGATTGTTATTATTACCATTTTATTAACAACATAGAACAAACCTGGCCAGGCTGGGTCGTTGCCAACCAGGGGTTCTCCGTCTGCCCTCAGGTTGGATAAGCTATCCGTGGTGGTCTCCCTTAGAAGCTCTCCGTTACGCTTCATCTGCAACTTATCTAAGCCATCCTTCGTGGCTCTGTGAATATCATACAGGTCAAAGTTCACTGCCGAAACCTAAAAGTTCGCACTGCCTTAATTGTAATGAAGGAGTTGCGACCTATTGGTTTGCCAGTGCTTATTAATCAAAATCTTTGTAAGTTGCTGACACAGGGCCCATATGGGTCCTCTTTGTCAGTGCCGTACATTTTTCAGCTTTTTCATATCGGTTGCGTTTTAAGGTCACGGTTAGTTAAGCGATATTGTTTGGGAATGTCGTTGAAAGCCTAACTATCAAATTTAATCTTCGTATTTGACATAGAGCGAATAGGGGTTTGTTATAAAGATAAAAGCACACAGCTTTTATGTGGTTCCGATAGTCTCTTGGATAATGTCAAATGATATATGCGGTTGAAGCGTAGTAAATATCAATGATAAGTGTTGTACTAGGCTATTATAATAACAACGATCCTGCAGAAAGTCAATCACTGAGATGTTTCATTGATTTTTGGCAATATGCTACCATCATGTTTTTTCGAGTTACCTAATAACTACGGGCGACGCATTGGTGATAAGCTAATACACTTTTTATTACTTGACTAATCAGAACATCACTTGGATGGTAAAAAGCCAATTATGTTAAGTTTTTTTAAGAGGATGCTTATCATCATCATCTCTAACTGCTGTGGACTGTACTCACTTAGAATCTGAAAATAGAAATGATTCAATATTTGTTAAATGCAACAAGCAATGTTGTTATATATGGACATATGAATTGCATCGACGAGGGCTTTATTATCAGTATTTTTAAACAAGTCATAGAAATGGCCTTGAGATACCACCCAAAAGATCCCTGTTAAGCATGATTTGATTGAATAAATGTGCATTATTAACAAGCTAAAGCAAATAAGGTTATTACTTCTCACCAAGGCACTCTGAATATAAGGTTGGTGCTATGTTTAGAAAACAAATCGTTTCTAAAGGGGTGCTATGATGGTACTATACATATTTCTTTCCCAAAAAGGGTATACTGAATTCGAATTGATAAGGAAGGTATATTTTAATTGAATTGCACCGCGACAATATTAAAACAATTGATAAAAAAAGATAAATATTCAAATAAAAACGAAACAAACAACTACACAAACTAAGATCAAGATAAAGTACCTGCATATCCGAGTTTGGAGAGTTTGTTGTCCGATATGGGCGCTGGATCCCCGTACCCAATAATGTTGCCGTCCTCATCCCGTATCCTCTGACGTTGTACCATACGTCTGGTTCCCCCTTCGCTCGTCTCACTGTGAACGCTGACGTCAGATCCGTACTCGTCCTCGCCGTCGCTTGCCCTGTTTACGTCGGCGTCACTCCGGAAGGACTCGCTGCGGCTGTAGGTACCGTCTTCGTGCCGTTTCCGGCGCCTGACGTGCCGCGTACCACCCTCGCTGACGACGCTGTAGTAACTGTGCTCGCTGTCCGACCCGTGTTCGCGGTCCCGGCGCCGAGCCCTGCGCCGCGCCTCACCATCGGCGTCCTGAAAAGTATTCGTCCGAAAAACTGCGGTGGCGCAACGGCACAACCAGTCGGAACCCCTTGGTGATGTTGGCAGGCCATATTGCCGGGATTTGCCGAATTGTTTTGATTGGAGCACAATTTTACATGGTCTACCTTACTACGAATCAACGTTGTTTGGTATTAAAGGAGACCATGTTAGATTGTGGTCACGCATAGCTGTTGAATTTCTATACCTCGAACACCAAAATACCTCATGGAATTGTTCGTAAATGAGAGAGTTCGACTTATAGATGTCTTAAATAGAAATACATACAATTGAAGAACAAATAGTTCGAGATCCCGTAACCATAACGTAAAATTGATTGGCAGTAAATATGTGTGGTTAGGAAACAAAACAAAGGCCTGACAAGGCAACATGCGTAGGGTTGGATAAAAAAGACACGTATAAGCCATGTAGAAGACTTTAGTATTAACCTCATAAAATTGCTACTTACAGCAAAGCATAAAAACGGAACGTCACGTGTACAATTTGCTCTAATTACGCGGGAAAATGGTAATGACGGGGTTTCAAGAACCTATCGAATACTCAGCACTTCGGAAGTAATAGGAGCTCTTAACTTTTAACTTTATAATGTTTTACGGCAATAAGTGCATATCTGGGAATCTCAAACGATGGACCTGACCATTGAAATTCGTGTAATGAATCACCCTTACCTGGTCACTATGATATGATTCCGCGTCACTGTATGTACCATCCTCTCGTTTGCGTCGGCGCATCACATGCCGGGTACCACCTGCACTCACAACACTACGGTAGCTATAGTCGCTGTCACTGTCTGGATCCCGTTTTCCCTTCTTGTAGCTCTCCTTCTCCTCCTTCGTCATGTTCTTCAACTTCTCCTTCTGCGCCTTCTTCACTGCGGCTGCTTCTGCCTTGGTCCGCGGTGTTTTCTTCTTTGATTTGGCTGCTTTTCTAATGTTTTGTAGTAAAATTCGTAAATAAATACGGTGTTTGGGACTATGGACTAAAACTGTTCGTTGTTTTGAGAGAAAAACCAATATAAAAATGCTCGTTTTGAACAATTTATACATTTATACATTTTTTTCTTACGTGTCTACCATTTTTCACTGAAGGCGTCTTATTTACGTTTAAAAGAGGAGATATTCGGATTTTAATGAACAACATAGGACCTCAGGCCTTTGAACTAGTTGGATTTTCGAACATAGTGGTTCGTTTATGACATAGGATGGTACATTATACTTTTTAAATTCCTACTTGACAACGATAAGATTTCTCTGAAGGCGGTGAAATAAACAGTGTGCCTTTACACTAAGTCTATTGTTGCACCGTTTTGAAAAGCTGATAAAGAATACAACACATACATAATTGTTTGGGAAATTATCAATTGATTTAAGAAGGTTGAAGGTCTCTAAACATTAAATGTGCTTTTAATACATTACCAACTAACGTCACATTTTCTGAGTGTATTGCAGCAGACGACTTTAAAAAGCATTGGGACGATAGGCGAAATTGCTTGTCACAATGCCTTTTCAATCCATTCACATATCACAACAGCAGAAGTGAAAAGTTTTTCACATGTTTACAAAGCTTTTCTTAAGTCGTCTGGTTCAAGTAAAAATAATTGTCACCTGTGGGTGGTAAAGAGATAATGATTGCACAATGTATAACTTTGTCAATGGATTGACATGACTGACTGTAAAGGAAGCAACCGAATTAACAAACATCTAAAGTTTGAATTGACCTGGTTGGTGATAGAGATTGTTAGGTTTCTAACAGCATTATTTTTTTCCTAAATCGGTCAATGCATTCAAGAACAAATCATATAAAATTATTTTCTAACAATTGCTGTTCTTTAGTCAATGGTTTTTTTGTTAAAATATGCCAGATTAATGCATCTGAAAAGGTTAGGAAATTGTATTGTTAAGGGGAAGGGGTGAGCATGTTGCAGTTTTCAATTTGTCATCGTTTACTTTTTCAACACATCATTTGGTAATGATGTTGCTCATAAGAAATGATTTGTCTTAAAACAATTAACTCGTTTATTGAGTATTTTAACATCGCACTCATAGCATGCTAGATTTACTCGATTTCGCAGTAAATATCGGGTGATAATTGTGAATTTAGGTTATATGTGTACATTAAAATCAGGCGTGGTTAAAAATGGCAAAAGAAAGTAATGTCAAAACGTTCATTTTTAAATATACATTCAACACACGATATTTAGATGTAAGCCATACAGGCTTATCCACTGTAATAACAGGTGAGGCATTTGGGACTTGTGTTAGGTGGTTTGTGAAGGGCTGGGAAATGTGTGGTGGTCAACAAGTATTCGAACTCTAACTTACCCTTTCTTTCCTCCTTCTGTGTGTGAAGAAATGAAGTAAATAATAAGAAGCATTTTCTTTAAACTTATTTATTTTACATCGATTGTGACGGAAGATTGAAGGTTATTGAATGCACTTTCACTGATTGCTTCCTGGATACTGAGCCAGTACATGCGCCAACCATGTAACATAAAGCTATTTTGGTGTGCTCCCACGGTAACCAATGCTTTATCAAATATAGTCAAACTATACTTCGTCGACGGAATAGTTCGTATTCCTGGCCTCTTAGTATATAAAATAGAATTTATTGTAAAACTATTCGAGGGTTAAGTGCAAGACTATAGTAAGTCCTTCACTTTTGTGTCTTGCACTGAACCCTCGAAATGAAATCTTATTCCAAAGATAGACGAAAGAGAACTCAAACACCATCAGTTTTAACTGTTTTACTCCAATTTGAGATGACATTACACAGAATTGTACAATGTAAGTGTTGGCACATGTAGGATCACATTGCGTCATGGATCGGTATTTGGCTAAATCGAAGTGTTCTTAAAATAGACATGGCTCCAGCGCTTCTTAAAATAGCTTAATTCATATTTATAAAGCATTCGTCTTAATTAGCTTGTTCTTAAAATAGACAGTGCTCCAGTGCATTCGTCTCAATCAACTTGTTCTTAAAATAGCATAGTCTCTAACACATTTGTCTAAATCATTGTTTTCTTAAAATAGACATGGCTCCAGCGCATTCGTCTCAATCAACTTGTTCTTAAAATAGCACAGTCTCTAACACATTTGTCTAAATCATTGTGTTCTTAAAGTAGACATGGCTCCAGTACATTTGTCTAAATCAGCTCTAGCCTAATAGAAACAGGTTATATGCATTTGTCTTTGTATTTGGTAGAAAATTGAACAGACTCTTTTAAATCAATTTGTTATTCTTGAAAAACACCTTTGTCTTGAAAGTGCCAAACGCTTAAAAGAACTACGGTGATATTGTATTTTGCCACTATATATTTTTAATAACATTTTTGATGCGCCTTAACCGACCCATGATTTATCGCAAATAATTTTATAAAATAAATACAAAAAAATAAAGTAGCAAGATCGGTTGAAACTCAGACATATACGTATTCCGCATGTAATAGTCATTTATCCAATTGTATGGGGAAAAAACAAGCTAGGAATGGGTAATATGCCTTTCAATATCTGGTGAGGGATTTAGATTCCTTTTAGAAATTTCAAGAAAGTAAGTACTAACGAGAGATTTTAATTCATTTAACCCCTATAGTGCTGGAACCGATTTCATGCCAATACAAACAAGTTTGATCCAGGTCAGCCCCCAAGTAAATTAGCGGCTGGCCTATGACCTAACCTGTTAGCTTCTCTGAGTATCTTTCCTCATCAGAATTAAGCAGATATTAAAGGTTTTCAAAAGCGGATGACACATAAAAAAAGTTATAGAAAATAACCCAGCACTTTAAGGGTTTCAACTGTATGTTATGCATAAAAGTCCCATACATGATTGACATTTTAAAACTGTAGGAGTTCTGGCTTCGTCCAAACACAACTATTGTAGTGAACTTCCAGCTAGCAACACAGGTAATTAAAACATCTGTACGCGTGATTAAGTAAACTCTCAATGTTAAGTCATACTTGGAAATCTATGTTTTTTTCTAATATTCCCTAGAAATAGACTGTTGGTCGGGGTGTAATAACCAAATAAGACTTTGAAACATTAACATGTCCACAGTTTAACGAGTTGGCAACACACTGTAATGGCTTGTTCAACTAATTAGAACTGACAATTACTGATTCAATTCATTTAATATTCAATTGTCAAGATGTGTTCTAATTCGCTTCTCGTGCTGGAAGACACTTGTAAATATAGCACACATAAATCGTAATCAGCACTTTATACACATAATTCGGCAATAAACAATATATACAATAACAAGTTCATGTATTTTTTAACTTAAAATCAAAACTACGCAACGTTCTTAACAAACAAAAGAAAACAAACATATGAAAATAAACAATGATGTATCTACAGAATGATGTATTAACAGTATATTAACAGTATATTAACAGATTTAAAATACTTGCTTGGCTATGCATTGTCATGGGAATTTGGTCATAACTAGCACATTTTCGATTTGATTCAACAACTAACTTATATTATTATCGCTCATAGACATTTACTCGTAGTTCACCTTCAACAAGAATCACCTATAGTACGTATCAAGGTTAAAATGTAGAATATTAATAATCTGTTAATTTGAAACACATTCATGCATCGGGTTACTTCGGCCGTTCTCGGTATACACCGGTCTAGGTCGGATTTATTCGCATGAAACAACGATTTATGCCGAGAACGACCGAAGTATACAGACGAAAGAACGAGTTGCAAAATAGCAAATTATGAGAATATTTCCTTAAAGCGATATTGCGTGTGGAGTTATTTCATAAGATAAGGACTGGTTAAATTATTTTGAACCATTAAAATGTCTTACATTGAAAACTCGTGATAGCCTGTGCAAGTCAATTAAAGCATACCTTTTACCTATATAAGGGTTTCTTCTTTCGAACATGTAATGCATGAAGTTTCATAAGATAGGACTGTTACGAGAAAACTTTAGCCCTTGAGTGCTATGATGACACAGATAAACACATTAAAAGTTTCGTTTTAAACCCATAACAAAACACAACATTTTCGACTGTCCCAAATTGAAAGGGTTTGCAGACGACATTGCAAAATGTGGTGAAATTGAAAAATTATAGGGCAGAAAACATTGTGGGAAAAGGAGAAATTGCTCGTTGCGAGTAATTCCTCCTTTTCCCACAATGTTTTAAAGATTCGTCCGCAACAAAGTGGTCAAATGTCGTTATTGTTTGGTAATGGGTTAACCTTTTTTAATGGAAATAGTTAATACTATGGAAAGAAATACTGTATTGGTCAAATGAGTGAGAAGAGGACACGAATAAACAAAACAAACGTTTCGTTTTTACTAGTAACCTTTTCTTATGGAAATTAATTTATACTATGGAATAGAAATACTGTATTGGTCAATGGTAACTATAAATATCGATATAACGAATATTTCCCTATCTAATTAGCACTGTCAGTCGTATATCATCCGTGGTGGGCTGTCAGATCGGATCTCTACGTGCTTGTCTTCGATCAACTTGGGTAAACTGAAATAAAGGTATATATATAAGGGTTAGATATTTATCACTCTAAAGACCAATTCATTGAGTGATCAAATATGTTAGGTATATATTGGCTAGAATCATAAAACTATGCATGTTTAATTGGATAGTTGATTAATTTCATGATCATTGATGCAAGCTGTCTGTAGATAAAGGCATTTCCAAGGCGTTATCAAACATAACAGAACATATTTCTATTTAGAGTTGTGAAAATTTTTGTCATCTACAACATATATATAAAGGACAAATTGAAGTCAACGTGACAAACATATACTGGTTGTGCCAAAAAATTAATAATGAAAAAACAAACAACATTTTAATCAATGGTAGGTCATGAAATATAAAGTCAAACATGATTTCTTTCCAAGAACTGTTGTGTTTGCTGATTACTTTATACGTGAAATAAGAATGAAACAACTCTTAAGTCGAATAAGATCTTGTTGTTATATAATTCTAGTTGGGTCATAATGAAACTAATTCCTCAATCATTTCTCATTAAGCATTCCTTAAAATATAGAAGTGAGGATTTGAATACATCTTTGTACTATACATAGATTAACGGTTGATATGTCGCAGATCTACATCTTTTAAAAGCTTACCTTTTTACTATCAAAGTCTTACAAGAATAAACCCCAAATGGTCATGTCAACTAAATATAATTGAAATAATGTCGCAATTTGAATAAAATAGCATTGCCGTATAGCTGACAACTCATCAATTCATAGCCAAAGTACCATCGTATTTGAGCACCTATATTGAGGGTTGTTATAACCATTTTAAGGTAAAATACCTATAACTCATTCTCTAGTCGGAATACTTCGGTCGTTCTGGGTATACATCGGTCGGGGCCGGAACTATTCGCGTTGAACCGAACGGTTCAATCCCCGATCGATCTATACCGAGAACGCCCGAAGTACTCCGACAAAAGGATGCATTTCAAAATGGTGGATTATAGGTATTATACCTTAATCAATCTAAATACTTCAAATGCAACATGGTTATGTATTTTAATATACGTACATACATGTTACTAAGATGAGTTTTGAATTAACTTACGTTCCTATTTTTTCCAATAGTTTTACTTTTTCCGGTTTCAAGTCCTTTGGGTCTATCCTCCCTTCCAGTAGATCGTCGGCTTGTTTGCGTAGTTGGAACACGGAGTCTTTCTTCAAAGACGATCCTTAAAGTAAACGAAAAGAAATTAACACGATTCAAGCACTTCGTGCTTTGTACCAAACGAATTTCCATATATGTATTGATTTTACCATTTCCAAAGGTTTTGAATATATGCTTTATTGAGTTTTAGACAAATTCAAGTTTAAATGGTTTGTAAGCATAACATTTGCATAGCGTTCCTTATTATGTTTGTTTATAGCATCATGACTATCACTAAAAAAAAATAACTACGTTGAAATCATTTAGAACAGAATAAAAGTTGAGAAAGTTCGTTATTTAAAACAGACACATATAGTTCGGTAAAACTCTTAGATGACTAAAATGGAAATGGACTGAAATCCACCCAAATAATTAACGTAAAGGTAATGGTAAGAGTAGCCGGATTTTCCGAATCTTCTGGCCTAATACAATCAACAATTAAGACCTTCATCGTGAAACAGAAACAACTTCTCCACCCATTGATACAAAACGTAGAAGATGGCACTGGATTGGCCATGTACATCGAATGGAAGATTTGGATATTCCAGGAGTAACACTAAGATGGACACCCATTGGTCGACGACTAAGAAGCAGAACCTGGCGTTGATCAGTTGAGAAGGAGATGAGAAAGGAAAACTGAAGCCGGGGTCAAGTACAGACATGGGCGAAGGACCGGCTATATCGGCGAACTCTGGTAACGGCCTTATGCGCAAATCAGCGAAGGACTAGATAGCTTTAAACTTATTTATAGTACATCGATAGTGACGGAAGTTTGAAGCTTATTAAATTCACTCTTGATGACTGCTTCCTGGATACTACACCAGTGCCCGCGCCTATTTCCGGGTTGGTTACCTCGCTTAACGGGGATTTGAACCCGGGAACCTTGATACAAAAGGCCAACACGAAACCACAGTCACAATCGATGTAAAATAAATAAGTTTAAGCTTAGGTGAAGCGTAGCGGAAGGAGCCGCTGCGAGGAGTTAGTTAACCCACCTAATGGATTCATGTCCCTCTGTCTATGCCCTCCTGACGGACGCCTCATGTTGTGGTCATACTTGTTATCCGACATGTCGAGAGGGTTGTCCACGATATTCTCGTGCATCGACAAGAACAACGGCACGTAGCATAGGTAGTCAAGGAATGAGATCTGAAATAATCACATGAAAATGGGCTTAAAACTGATAATGATAATGAAGACACAACTGTAGATTTGCATTATGACATTGTATTTGGACTAAAATACAGAACATGCGTGTCCTTTTCCCTTTGAAGCAGAGTTCGAAACATTGTTTTTTCACAACCATACTCAATAGCTCTTGAGTTATTTTGGTGTGTAAGGGCTATTGATGGATATTGAGTGTATTGACTCATGCGTTGTGCTCGAATATCGTTCATTTATGATTTATGATTTAAATCGAATTGCTCATGAAAATAACAGTTCGATATTCTGTAATATAGGCCCCCGGCCTCTTATAGATGATTTATATTCACTGTGTGCTCTCAGCCCAACCAAAAGGACGAATTTATTTCATAAGCAGGAGAAGCGAAATCTTGGTTTTAATGAAGTATAATAATTAAAAAGAGAATTCTGATGATGTTAGGATTGGTTTACTTTCAATATTTTCCTGAGATTCAGACAATAAAGCTATTCGTAAGTTGATGACATTCAATAAGAAAGCACGGTTAAAGAGCACAAGAAATTTTTCAAGCAGAGTTCTAATCGCAATTCAAGTTATCTATTCATACCTCAAGGAAAGCGTTCGGTTGTAGGCGGTCCATGACAAACTCTTGTTGTTTCCAATTCAGACCGCCGGCTATCAGCTCTATCCTTAATGATTCCGCCTTGATGAAGTTGGCGTTCCTGTCTGATTCAGCATTACAATAAAACATGGCACGATATAACGACATCTTTCTTTGGATGTCCAGTAAGTCGCTGATTTCAAGCAGGTACTTGCTGAGTGGACTAAAAGGGGAAACATAACATGAGTTTAACTTGTGTCATTCACCATTAGGGATCGTTTCGAGGCTCTGTTATTTGACTGTTCAAAACGCTTCCAATTGTTAGTACATATGATTTTGGAAGGACAGTGAACTTTTCAAGATTAATTTTGTACTTTATCATTAAAGCGTGCAACTAGAAATACAAATACGTTCTTTTGCTCTTTGTATGAGGGCGGTGGTATATATAAACCAAACAGATAAAAGGTTCGAAAATGCAAGTAAATAGCTATTCTAACAAAAACAATTTCTCCAAATAGATCCAAATGATCAATGTTCTGCAGACTGCCTTTAAGTTTGTATCCAAGGAAAATCGCGGAAAACTGAAAGTTTTGTCAAATTTCCATCTAAAAATTACAAGAAACGTTACAACGATAACGAGACAAAAATACGAGTGTTATGTAAGACTTACTCCATCTGTGTGACTCGCTCACAGAGGGCGGATATGACGGCGAACATCCTAAACGTGACTTGAGAGGCGTCATCTATCTTCAGTATCTGTTGGGATGGAAATGATACAGTTCGGTTTATACAATACCTTATCTAACACCAATGAAATTTAATGAACACGATGCTACTTACGTTTATAAAGGGTGTACTATAAACGTATATAAAATACTTTATTTTACACCATTGAAATAACCTAAATACAATGTCACTTCCGTTTAGTCCAGATCCCCACAGACGTTTTCCACAGAGAAATACATTGTTGATGTATCGGTAACAAAAGAATGAAGATATCTATGATACTCAATGGCAAATTATTGACGAAGAGTCATTCAACCTTTAACATTTAACCCTTGTCGTATGTCGAAGTTATAAAACACCCATAGCTGTAGACCAAATAAGAAGTTGTGGAATACGGGGAAATTTCTGCTATTGTTACAATGGCTTTTATCCAACTTAATTTATGGTACCACTTTTCTTCATGGCATACATATGATGTTTGTTTTTAATTCGGATAGGTCATAATAAGATAACATTTTATGATACAGATTAATGGACACAAACAGTAAAATCAAGCTTTTCCAAGCGCCTTTTATGCTCGCTTTGATTATATTCATTTGTATTTACCTTAAAAACATATTCAAACTGTTTTGGTGTCATCAATTGAACGCTGGGAACTCCTTCTAAGGCTTGTTTTGTTTCCTGTAAAAAAGGAGAAAGAATGTAAGATAAAAGGTGTAAATATTACTGTCACAAATGTATCATGCGGTCAGTATGGGGCAGCGCAATGATCATGAATGTCTTCATACAGGGGGCGGCAGTGGTGCAGAGGTAGAGTGTCGGCGTCTTATACCAAGGGACCCAAATTCGATCCCCTTTAAACGGAGTCACAAATTCTTTTGTAAATAACGTCAAATGTGTTTAAATGCTAAAAACTAATCAAATATGGCAGATTAAGCCTATTACAACTTAGATCAGTTTCTTATCATACAAAAATCAAATCTACATTTCGTTCTTTCAAAAACGGAAAGATGCTTCTATGAACACAAACCTTGCATGAAATGACCGTATCAAAGTTGTCGTCCTCTACAACGAAAGCCTTGGCGTAAGATTCTATTTTCCCCGGATCGACAAGCTTATAGTGTGTCAGGAAATCAATCTCAGCATCTGTAAGTAATAGTCAATTAAATTCATAAAGATTGACAACAATATAGAAGATAGATGAATGCAAATGTAAATGTAATGGAGGACAGTGGTCAATGGGTAGAGCGTCTGCCTCTGGACACGAGGGTCGTCGTTTCGAATCCCATGAGTAGAGGGTTCCGACTTGCGGACTTTTATTTATCCACATTCGGCGCCAGTACTGGTTATGATCCAGGAAGCAGAATCGAGAGTGTTTTTAGTCTATGTTGTGAGAACTTGTTTCACAATCGATGTGAACTAGATAAGTTAAAACTTAAAATCTAATTGACAAGACAACTAACATGTGGTTTATTGTTGAAAGAGTCTCCCAACGAACGTGCGTTTCATGCATGTGTAGCACTTGACCAAGTGTTATGCTGAACCCTTTACATTTTGTCCCAACGAAAAGATAATATGGTTTCTGTGCATTCAGCTCGAGACATTTCGTACATTTTACTTCTTGGAAAATCATTCGAATATCTAAACAAACTTGGGAAGCAACAATGGGTCCGAAATACTGCGAGAGAATGACATATTGATATACCTTTCTCGTCCAGATCCTTTGCGTAGTCATCCTTTAGTCTGCATTGATCAATGATCTTCTTCATGTGGTCTTCGAATCTCTTCCCGCCTCTTAGCCACATGACCTTCACCTTCTTGATTCCTCGTACTGCAAGTTAGAAAGAACACCTTGTATGTTGTGTTGGGTTTCAACCTTTAGAATGCTGGGTAATTTTTTAAAAGTAGATTTTTATGTCGTCTGCTTTCCAAAACCTTAATTTCTGCTTAATTTTGAAAAGGAAAGATACCCAGAGTAGTAAACAGGTTAAATCACAGGTTAGCCGTCAATTTTCTTTTTATGTTATCTCAAAATTAAACTAAAGTTTGATTAAATATGTTGAGTGAGAGTTCGTTTCTATATCAACACTAAGATTATGCTCATCAAAGTTGAGCAAGAATTTTGAGTTAAACCCTTTGCCAAACGACAAATCTTCGACTGTCCGAAATCATAAAAGTTTGCAGACGACTTTTTAAAATGTGATGAAATTGAAAAATAATTTTCTGTTAGGGTAGAAATTATTGTGGGAAAAGGGGAAGTTGCTCGTCACGAGCAACTTCTCCTTTTCCCACATTGTTTTATAGAGTCGTCTGCAACAAACTGGTCAAAGATCGTTAGTTTTTGGTAATGGGTTTAGCAAGATATCTAAGTAATCATACTAAAGTACGTTTCGAAAACACGTATCCAGTAATATAAGTAATATAAGTACATACATGATGAAGGATCAAGATCCTCTGCGTTGGCCAGTTCGTCCGTATCCGCATTGCTCCCAAAATCGCTCGCCCTCCGCACGGGAATGACCTTATCCCCATCCGTGATTGTGATCTCGTTTCCGAACTTTTCCTTCAGCAATCTAGCAATCTCTTTTTTCGAGAGGGACGGGTCTATACCGAGCTTACGTAGGTCGTCGTCGGTAAGCTTTGACAGGTCAATCTTCTTCTTCCCGTCTTTAAGGCGGATTTTACCGTCGGCACCGACATCGAATTCCCCGTCTTCTCCTACAGAGAGTATAACAATTAGTTAGTCGTTTCAATCAACGATGTTTCACAGGAACTTTATATTCTACTGTGTAGTGTTCTTGGGCAAGACAGAAATTCCTAGCCGTGTACTATTAGACTAATACAAACTGTATAAATGAGCTTTTTTTTATCATTTATCTATTTCTTTCTCTTCTTCCTCATACTCAGCTGGGTGCTCCTAGAAACGTAATTAAGTCATTTTTTCCGTAAATGACTAATGGTTTGAAAATTTAACAAGAGCAAATGGTTCAACCATATCCTTACCAGAAAAAAGTATATTGGTATGGTTTTCAGACAAGTTTTAGACTAGTCTATTAAAGAAGTAAGTAAACATTGTTTCTACTTCTACACTTCCCAATTGGAAGGACCAGACATAATGCTTGAAGATCTCTTCTAAGATCCGGTGTTTATTAATTATCTAAATAATTTGATAATCGATGAACCTACCTCCAAAATGCTTTGGTAACTTCTCCTTTTTCTTGACTCGCACATTGCCATCGTCGTCTGTTGAATAGAAAGAAAAGGTTTCCTTCAAATAGGGTGTTTCGATTACAAAAACGTGCTAGTGTTATTCGCATATACTTCAGATATCTACAAACAAAGACGTGTCGGATTCTTTTGGAAGCAACATTTCCTGATAATAAACCCATTATCAAACAATGACGACAGTTTGTCGCAGACGTCTCTAGAAAACATTGTAGGGAAAGGGGAAATTGCTCTCAACGAGCAATTTTCCTTTTCCCACAATATTTTCTGCCCTATCAGAAGGTTATTTTTCAATTTCAACACATTTTGAAATGTCGTCTGCAAACTCTTTCAATTTGGGACAGTTAAAAATGTGACGTTTGGTGAAGGGTTTAACCTCGCATTCACAGTTGCATTTTTCACTGATGTATTTACACATTAGAATGTTTTATGGGTTTTAAATGAGACCAAACTCTTTGAAAGATGAATTTATAACGTATACATACCTTGCATCTAGAGCTATGATTCACTGTTTCATGTTCAAATCAAATGAGATGTATTTCGATCCTATTAGTACAAAGAGTATTTAAAGAAATGTGTATGTCTTACCGTATTCATATTCGTATTCCGACCCACTTTCATCCCCCTCCGCCTGAAACGTTGAATAAAGATTCGTTTAGAAGCTAGCATGCAATTTTGTATTATTTTTCCTCAGCACATAGTCCTTTGTTAGTAATTCAAAAAGGAAGAAGTTGCTCGTACAAGAATATATCTTTCGTTAAAGAATCGTTCTATACCTCTTGGGTTAACATTTAAAGTTGAACTGTTCTAAAATAGATATCAATACAAAGTGCCAAGGCATTTGTGTACTTTGCTTGCAACACAAAATAATATGGTAATGTTGGATGTTCATTCTATGCCACCAGCAGATGTTACTCGTGGAAAAATATTATTTTCTTAAACAGTTACCCAAAGATACCATGGTGCTATTAATTAACTACGACGTGGACCATGCTAGTTCACAAATAATGTGTTCTTGATTTAAAACAAAATGAAAAATGAACCTGTACTCACGTTTATTCTTTTTTTACCAATAACACGCCCATCTTTGTCGTAAATCTAGAAAGAAAAACAATCACGAGTTTGAGTAAATCCGTATTTAGGTTAAATGAAACAACTCTATCCCGACTTGGCCTTCTAAACGGACTATTTCACATATTTTAATCTCCAATTAACAAACATTAAAATTGTGGTTTGAACAATCCTATTCATAAAACAAATGGCAATTTACAATCGTTCTATCTTGAAGATTCTGAAGATCGATGATTTCATTAAAAAAGTGTTTAAGCGCCGTTCATTCTTTTGATGAAACCCTCAGTTGATAAAAAAATATTGAAATACTCTCAGACGGTTCTTACTGGTGTCATGTGACGTTTCGACATAGATCTAACTGCGGCGAAGCCAAGACCCCCGGCTCGGTCTAAATTCTCACCGCAGTCTGTTAGATACAATGCAACATGATTTATTACCATTCGTTCGTTCTTGAAGATTAAAATAACCAGTAAAGCTTAAAGAATACCGTGCATGAATTAAAGAAATATCAAGAGCATAGGTTAACGCGGATGATCCAATCCGTTACTGTGGTAGAATGAAATATCTACGTCTGGATCATTCGGACAAGAGCATGGGTTGGAACAATATTCGTTATGGTGTGGCTGAACGCCTGTTGATAATGCAATTACAATTTGGACAAAAATCACAGGTACGGAAATCAGAAAACACCCAGTGAATATCTCGGCGGTCATTTATACTCAATTCGACCACATGATTCTCCAATTGCTGTTGATGATGCAATTACAATTTAGACAAAGATAACTTACATATTTGAAACCTTCAGGACCATCGTCACCAGGTCGAGCTGTCCTTTTAGATTTTCCCTTCTTGATTTTCTCACCGGTGATAGGATCGTATTCACCTGGAATCAACGTTGCAATGGATCAAATGGCGCATTAAGCCAGGTACGATCGAGAAGAGAAATGCAAAGAGAATTATCTAATATATATATATCTATCTAACTTGCAACACATATCCATGTTTTTTTTTAGGAAGAATAGGAGTTAAAAGTAATAGTTAATATAAGTATTAGTTTATAATACCATAACACATTATTCATAAAACCTCACAGCACAGCACCTTATATAGAAGACTTTTGAATGTGTTAATAAAGCAAGAGCATGATCTAACTACAAGCGTTTAGCGTACATGATGGGCGATAGGCTATATGCATTCAATTCAACACTGTTCTAGCGTTTATTTTATCAAAAGGAAGGTTAAGTATCGTTAGGTTAAACATAACGCATTGGTCAGTTTTAGAAATCAAACTATTTACCTTACGTTGACAGTTCAATTTTGTGTTGGATCACCCGATAAATGTGTTGTGATTAGAATGCCCAAATGCATCAATGCCGTTAACATAGGTTTTTGAAAGCGAAACTCTTTTGCCAAAAATCGCAAAAGCATTCAATGAATACACATAGTCCATGCCCAGGAACATTTAAAGCGTCTACAGAAAATAAGTAAGAACAAGTTATTTGACAGATAGTTTCTTTTTTCATAAACATTCAAGTTTGCAAAGTGAGAAGGCGTTAAAAGGCAGTTAATAAAAGCGATGTTTTGAGCCCTGAATGTTTGTAAACATACCCCCGGTATGCGGTATGAAGTGTTATGTTTGAAATATTACCCAATCGCTTTTTAAAAGGCCATTCAAACCATACTGGCTATCCCAAGAAGTCGGGGCTTAAAATAAACTTGACAGGGATGATTGGAGTTGCGTTACAAACAAACAGGACTCACACGCTAGCACAAAGCACAAACCTGTACCGGATATACGAATCTCCTACCACCTCACCACTGTTTTTCATTCGGAAGACTGCTACCCGTTGACATCGGTTGAAAAATAAATCCGACTGTTTGCTTCTGGTTTGAGAAACTGTTCGCGAATTGTTATGTAGCACGAATTTGTGATCAAAGAGTACAAAAAGAAGCTTTTGAGAAATCCGCTCGTAACATAGTTAGCAATACTACCATGCACGATATTCGGAACACTGCCATTCGTTGTAATCGATTGTAAAAAAAATCCGGGTGATGGCTTCTGGTCAAAAGAACTGGTCACGAGTTTTAGTCAATCAGCACAATGAGAAGTTTTCAAAAATCCGCTCGATACGTAATTAGCAGTTCTACCATGCACGTCATTCGAAACACTGCCATCCGTCGTCAACGTTTTGTAAACTCCAGTGATTGGCTTCTTGTCATAGGAACAGGTTGTAGTTTGTAGTCAATTTAGACAGCGAAATGTATGCAAAAAAGCCCGCTCTTGGCAAAAATAGTAATACCAACAGCGTTGACTAATTGTGTTAGGTTACATGGGATGAAGAAGAAGCGGTTACTACCAACATAAAAAGCATTAGCAAAGCAAATTATACATACGTTAGATATATGGCACAAGAGTGTTTAGATAGGCTACTATTCTAAAAAGAATCAAGCACTAAATCTACGGGAAAGGAAACACAAAGAATTCGAAAAAATGCAAGCTGTTGTTTTGGAACCATGATCAAATGTTATACGTGTAATGATGATGTTTAATAAAATGCATCACTGGCGGACAATTTGCAAACAGCATACTGCATTAAACGAAAACATATTTCGACAAGTTATAAAACGAATGACGAAATCAGCAAACCTCATTGACTAAATAAAGGATTGGAGAGAACTTGTATCAGTGTTTCAAAAGAAATGTACTGAATATCTATCTATTTAATCTTATAACATGCTTAATTGAATGGGTCTTCTTTTTTTCACAGTAATTACATGAACGTTTCAAAAAGAGACTTTGCTCATCGAGAAAATATTCTATGTAAGAAATAATTTCAAGCAATCTCTGCTATAAGATTACACCATGTAAATACAATTTTTATCAGGGATAGGGTAAAACACCAGACATACTTTCATCGCTCTCGTCATCTCCCTCATGGCCGTCCTTCTTCTTCCGTTTTCCTTGTTTCCTGTTAAAGGAACGATAGAAACAAGATCATAACACAACGTTGATGAGTTTGGGATGTATGCATACCCTAGTCCCTGACCCTTTTCCGTAAATAGGTTGTCTATTGACTAGTTGAATGTCATGGAACCAGGTAAGCACTCTTGTCCTGTCACCAGTGCAATTAAAGGATGTCTGTCACTAGATCAATGTTTGCTGCACGGTTGTCAGAATTGAGTTTTCCGTCTTTTTGTGTGTGTGTGTGTTTGTTTTCTTTACTGTAGTATGTTCAGTTTATATGCAGTATATCTCTAGAGCGAGGTCACGCTTTTAGATGTAAATACAAATTAACTCACTGTATACGCCTTTTAAAGAAGTAAAAGCGATCTTATTTTGCTAACAATGACTATTCTACAGAGAGTATCATTCAACAGTTATGGCTGTTGTGTAGTTTTGCGAACAAGATCGACTTCCTTATTTCCTAACCTCTGTAAACAAGTGCCTTTGATTTAGAAATAAAATACTATCAAAGTTTGTCTCGTTACTTACACTAGGTCGCTGATCCTGACAGGATTTCCGTCCGAATCTACCGTCCAATCGCTGGATGGACTGATGAGCCCTTTCTCGCGTAGGTCCTGGAGGATCTTCTGTTTCTTAGCTCTGTGGAAATGTTGAAGTAGAACATGTTTCTAATGATATAATCATCATAACTATCGATTTGACAATCAAATTCTAAATCTACTTTTAAATCCGACTTGCTTGTGTTGATATATAACATTGAAGGGGAGCTATTGCCACTCTGGAGATTTGCATTTAGTCCTCTAAATAAACAAAACCATCTTTAATTAAACAATTAGTAGTCCAAAACATCCCATGTTTTAAATTTCTGTCATTTACATCGTGGTTGCTGAGCCAACTTTGACCACCATTCTAAATAATACAGTGCTACTTACATTGCTTTCTTCGAGCTTGGGACAAAAACACCCTTCTAATGCTGTTGGTCGCTACACTATAAATCATGTTTTAAGATTTCGAACATGTGAACGATTTACTTACTCTGCTTTCTTGGATTTTCGGACTGGCTCTCCCGTATCTGAGTCGATTGACCAATCACTGGATGGACTGATAAGCCCCTTTGCACGCATCTCCTCTAACTTCTTTAGCTTTTGTAATCTAAAGGAGGTTTAAAATATAAACTGTTTTACTATGCATCGATTTGGAAAAATGTTCTTCAAACATAATATTGATCTCAATTCTCGATTCATATTTATCTAAGGTCAGATGGTTTACCCAAATTCTCTCGAGAATAGAACCTTATTAGTCTTGATGTTGTTTTCGTAAGGAATGGTCATGACAAATATAGAATACTAATGACACAGACATATAATTAATTGTTATCTATGTACATTGTGAGGAGGATACTTTCAAAGGAAAAGGAACCCGTTGATGGTAAATGATGATAGCAATTGAGCAATCGACATCAAATAAGATGGTTTTTTTTTTTATAAATTTGGTTGGTTTTAATACCTAGCATTACACCGAGAAGCTTTAACGAATGATCCTGTTTGGCGTCATACAGACTCTTGAAAAACATCATTTAACGTAGAGAAATGTCAATATCAGGTGTAACCTAGAAGACTATCAGCTCATGTTGAGGTAGATTATCATACATAAGTGCATACAATGCATACAATGATTGAATTTCAGGTTGCTGGTCACTCTAAAACATGCGAAATGATATCGAAAGAGGAACTCAATTGTTAAATAGACATATCGGACATAACACGCAAACACTATGATAAATATTTACGCATGTAGCTGGCTTTCACTCCCATTAAAATCCAGCTCATGGTATATGCTGTTGTATTATGCGTTAGTATCTGTATCATATTGGAAGGCATGTCATGAGCTGGTTTTAATAAACGTGTAAGTTTATATACTAGCTGTGTAATCTATATCTAGACGCTAAGATTCAAACTAAATCGATTCCACCTACATTGTAACCCTCATTGATGCTGATATCTAAGAGAAAAATATTTCGCAACTATGTTAAGTTGATGTTTAGTTTTGACGGAAGAACGGCTTTTGCGCAGAATCATTAGCCTTTCTTTAATTCGTGTTACAAATTATCATTTAATTCAACATTTCAATCACTTTGATAACTCTCTGTCGACCAGGATCATCAAAAGAGGTTGAGTTTTGTTTGTATCAAAATATATTGACTACAGTTTTCGAGTAACATAGATGTTGTCAGTACATTAAATATTTTCTTTTGGTATTAAGACATTTGCACTCAAATGCATGATTTCTAAGACAATCAGTTGCTTATTTTCTAGAGGAACATTGACTCGTATGTGATAACACACAAAAAAAAACATGCATCGAAAAGAAATATACCTAGTCATATAATTTCAAACTTAAACCCTGTATTTATCTATTTCAAAAAGAATACGAATATTTCTACACACTCTTTCTTCTTCTCCTTCATGAGGTCGTATTTGTCGCCGTATTTTTCCCGCCTTCTCGCCTCCCTTGCCGCCTTCCGTTCGGCCTTGGCCTTGAAGTAAGCCTCCTTTTCTTCCTCCGTCATGTTCTCCAGGTCCACATCTTCAGATATCGTGGAATCGCTGAAGTCACCAACGTCTGCGAACTTCCCGCCTTTTATTTTCGTAATGGCTTCCTTGGCTTTAGCCTCGGCTTTCGCTTTAATCTTGGCCTCGGCCTTCTGTTTACTGGTTAGTTTGGGTTTCTTGACCATTACCTTGCCTCCTTTGCCGTCCGAGACCTCTGTGTATTGACTGTTTGAAAATTGAGATGAGGTACTTTTTATTTAATCCTTTCCCTACCTTTTTATGTATTAACCTACGGTGGGGAAAACCCCAATCGCCCTAAGTACACGAACTTCTTCCATTAAGAAAGACACCTTTTCGATGCTGGCCAGTCAAATCATCTCCTTGTCAAAAGAATATCTATTTGTTGATGACGATGTGTTCTCCTTTTGCCAAAGAGTTGGAAAATCTTACAAAAAGCATAGTTTCTTGATCAAGGAAGAAGGTTAATGAAAATAATAGCAAAAAAAAACTTTCAAATATAGTGAATAATTGATACACAATGATTTGATTACATTTGGGACTTCTTTTCAAACTTCCTCAGTGATTGTTGTTCATGCAATGGAGCTAGAACACGGTCATAATGTAGCAAACTTAGCTTTCACAGTGACAATCCAAAATCTAGCAAAAATATACATTTTAAAACGTATTTGTATCAATATGTTTCAAATGAAAGTGAAAACTTTGTAAAACGAAATAGCTTGTAGCTTATTCGGTCAGGCCAAAGTGAATCAAAACTAGCAATCACATCTAATGTTTTAAATGTATGAGTAGGAAAAGCTTACATTTCAATGTCTGACTTCTGTGAATGATATACTAAATAAAATAATATTGCAATCCATACAAGACTAAGGTCAATTAAAACTAGCAAAAACAAATCTACAGCTAATGACACAACATATTTAAAGAATACCTCTCATCGCTTTCAGAGAAGCTTTCAGCGTCCCCGTAGCCAATCACATTTCCTTTTGCATCCCTGATCTTCTTTTTCCTCGTTACTTTCCTTGTGCCCCCTTCGCTGTATTCGCTCGTATAGCTGTAGTCACTTCCGCTTCCGCCGCGCTTCTTTTTTCCCGCCTTTTTGGCCGCCGCTTCTTTGGCCGCCTTCTCTTTGGCAGCCTTTTCCGCCTTCTCCTTCTTCTTCTTCTCGGCGAGGCGACCGCCGGGTTTCAAGCTGTCGGCGCTATGGTAACTCTCACTGTCACTGTACGTCCCGTCTGCGCGTTTACGTCGACGTCTAACGTGGTGCGTACCGCCCTCGCTAACAACGCTGTAGTAACTATGGGCACTGTTGGCGTGCTCCCTCTCGCGGCGACGTTGGCGACGTCTCTTAGCGCCCTCTGGATCCTGGTCGCTATGGTAGGACTCCGGGTCGCTGTAGGTTCCGTCGGCGCGTTTACGTCGACGTTGGACGTGACGTGTGCCGCCCGCACTGACGACGCTTTTGTAGCTGTAGTCACTGTCGCTGTCGGGGTCTCGTTTGCCCTGTTTCCTTCCGGCCCGCTCCTCGGCCGTCTCTTCTAGCGCTCCGCCCTTCCCCTTTTTGCCCTTCTTACCTTTCTGCATTGACGCTATTCCACTGTCGATATCCGACTCGTGGCCGATTTTTCTGTGATAGAAATCAATTTGAATTTTACTCATTATTCAATCAATACTACTACTTCATGTTTGTTAACATATTGTTTATTTCACTGGAATTCATTATATTGGAAGTAAAGGCAACTATTTTTTTAAATTAAACATTAACGTTGCATTCTTATCATTTACTTCAGTCAGAAATCAGTCCCTTTAGTAGTTCAAATGATCCAGACGTAGATATTTCATTCTTCAAGGCACAGCTTTGATCATCCGAGTTATCCCCATAGTAGATCTTTGTTTCTTTATTTTGTCATTCATTAATCTATCTATTTTCCAGCTTAAATCGGTGTGACGGTTTCAATTACAACACTTAATGTAATATTAAAAAGTTTCCACAAATCTCTGTCTCCATCTCTTCTGGTTATTACTTACTTTTTATATTTTTTCCCGGTCAAAGGATCCACTACTACTTCGTACACCGTACCATCCGCTCCTACAATCCTTTGGCCTTCCTTTGCTGTAGGAATTAAACAAACACGATATTTAAATATAAATGATTAAGTCTATTTTTGAAACAGTGATATCATCGATAGTTATGATCAGTTATGTTTCTTTATTTTTAATAAGAGTTCAATACCCGTCGCCTATAGTTAGTACGAAGAATAAAGTTTTATCTTATAGAAGACCGAAGTCTTGCAGAAAGCTACCTACTAAAATGGCTTTTAGTAACAGCTATCTTAGAATAAGACGTTCGCTTATTCAACATACTATGTTTTATCGAAAACTATCTGTAACGTAGCTCAAATGAAATAATTAATTTGTTATTCGGACGAAGGAGCGCTCGTACAAAATACAAATATGTCAGAATGTCATTCGGATATATTTCTCTCTTTTTGAAAATGTGTCTTGTTGGCTTTTATATGTCTAATCTTAGCTAGCGTTTTAATGTCGAGATTGCACTATCTGATTATAATATTAATTTCATGTTTAAGCCAACATAGATAAAGACAAACAAACCAGTTAACGTACCAGCTTTCAATTCCATGTCGTTATCATCCTCGAAGACCGTAGACGCTTTCTCCCAGTCTTCAATCGTCTCGCCGGCCTCGAGCTTCATGAACTTCTTCAGGAACTCCGGATCTCCTCCCGACTTCTGAAACTCGGCGTACTCTTCCTCCGTCAACATAATGATCTTCTCGACCAGCCGTCCACTCTTCGTCCGCACCATCGTCTTTATCACTTTCATCGGCTTACCCTCGGCTTTCTTCCACTCCTCTATGGTGCCGCCATCTTCGCCAAGATATTTTCCGAGAATCTCGTTCGCGTCTGCGCCGCCCGCCATTAATCGATCGTATTCATCCGCCCGAACCATTATCGTTTTCTCGATGATTCGTCCACTCTTCGTTCGCACCTTCATCGTGATCGCCTTCATTGGTTCCTGGCTCTCCCAGCCCTCGATCGTCTCACCTTCCTCCAGGGAGAGGTACTGCTTGATGATGTCTTCCGGTTTGACGCCATCTTTGATCATCTTGTCGTAATCCTCCTGGGAGATCATGATCGTCTTCTCGATCAAGCGTCCGCTCTTCGTGCGCACGTATGTCTTGATGGTCCTCATCTTGGCCTCGGCGTAGCCCTCTATCGTCTCGCCTTCTCCCGGCTTGTAGTACTTCCCGAGAACCTCCTTCGCGTCCACCTTACCTTGAGTGATGGCGTCGTAGTCTTCTTTGGAGACGTACACCAGTTTCTCGATGAGACGCCCGCTCTTGGTGCGCACTAATGTTTTTATGGCTTTCACTTCCTCTTTGTCCCATGACTCCAGTCCAGCCGCTTCGTCGTTTGTCAAATATTTTTTCAAGATGTCGCCTCCTTTTCCCGCCAAAATTGCCTCGTAGTCCTCCTCAGAGACAAACACGATTTTCTCGATCAAGCGACCGCTCTTTGTTCGTATGTACGTCCTGATGGCTTTCATCTCTGCAAACGAGTTGCGTATAGATTAACATGGCATTACACACAGTAAACAACCATCAGTAAAATGGATCACAATGGCAATACGGGAGAATCACTTTTCACAATTTGTCTTATCCGTGATATTTGATGTGCTTTCTTGTTTTTTCAACATTATTGTATTTACATGCTTTATAAATCTAATACCGTGTTGCTACCATAAAATGTTAAATCTGTTTGCCAAATAAATCTATCTATAGTTTTTGTTTCAAGCAACAATTAAAAAATGAGACAGAAATATTTGAATGAGGTCATGAACAGTTAAATTTTGGACCCTCCTGAACGACAATAGTCACAAGACCTATCTATTTGAGTGTAACCACATATTGTGTACATGTGCTTAAGTGTACGTAGTTATCTTGTTTTTAACTTACAGGCCCATTGGACCGGGTGCTTTTAACATCTTATCCCTTAACCATGCATCTATATATGGTGTATATTCACAAGTCTTTATGATAAACAAATATATTGTCTTATCTTATCTTATCTTATCTTATCTTGTGTTGTCTTATCTTATCTTATATCATCTTATAACGTTCTTCCCACTGTTTGAAGCCATAAGAGCGCTCATGTACTAAACATTGTATCAGTTCGAGAATGATTGACCAACACACAGGACAGTTGGCGATAGTCCAGTTAAGTTCGATCCCATTAAGCGTGGTGTAAAAAACGCAACTAACCCTCAAATCGGCTTCAGTACTGATTATGTATCAAAAAAGCAAGCGTTTGCGGGCTACATTTTTCAAAATCTGCTAAAATTAAAAAATAATCTTCTGGTAGGACAGAAAACATTGTGGGAAAGGGAGAAATTGCTCGTCACGAGTAATTTCTTCCTTTCAAACACTGTTTTCCGGAGTCGTCTGCAGCAAACTGGTCAAAGGTCGTTTTTGTTTGGTAATGGGCTAAGATAGTGAGCAAGTGTCAGGATAATGAGGCGTGTTTGGGCGTCTTTTAAAAAGCAATATTTCAAAAGAGCATTTTCTTCCTTTCAATCAATATTTTACAGAGTCGTCTGCAGCAAAGTGGTCAAATGTCGTCACTGTTTGGTAATGGGTTTAGACAGTTTATTACTTACGTTTTTCGGCGATGGCTTCGAGTCGCTGCTTGGCTATTTCCTCCCTTTCGCGCTGAAATAGAATGACCACAGTCAAAGGGACTTTAAATCGTTTCTAACATTATGAATAAGATAAGGTATTCATTAAAACAGTATTTAAAGCATTTTCTACAATAATTAGATGTGTTCAGCTGACGGCTTTTGTATGTTTACGTAGATGTATACATGTATATGGCATGCAATGCCACATATATACCGTGATTACAAAAGTCATTGCGTTGAACTAAACAAGGAATAATAGACTATATATGCACTTGCGTTCGTTATTCTATTGTCTAAACGAAAGATTCCTTAGATATAAATATCAGACTAATTATGTTTATGCTTGCAGTTCTGATATTATAACTATCACCAAGGATTTCATCTTTTTCACTTATAATGTCAGGAATCGTTGTTCTTTTGTTTATTTGCTATTTGTTTAATTACATGTAATAATTACTGTGTTTTCGTTATTCCCACTTGGGACTTCTATGCTATTGCTTATGACTTGATTGATTTAGCTCAGAACTTTTAGGTCGGTTGTATGAAAGTTGTTTATTTGTGCTTGTGTTTTACTGCTGTATCTTATACCAAATCGCATTTACATGTATTATAGTGTAGTGTCCAGTGGCATGGCACTTCAAAGCTCTGGCCTAGTACTGGTGGATCCAGGAAAGCCGCAGCATAACTTTAAAAATGTTGATATGACGTTGAACACCATACAAATGCATCTATTATCTGTTTACCTGTAATTCTAGTTCCTCCAGCAAACACTTGACGTACCAATATCCATGTCGGTATCCCCCACCCACTCTGACATACTTGTGCTGAAACAAAAACGTTAATTACATTTATAACCATGTTGAATTGTTCCGAAACGTCAACACATACAACATAATTGTATGGAATTGTTCCGAAACATTTACAATTATTACAAAACCGTATGGAATTGTTACGAAACATTTACAAATACAACATAATCGTGTGGAATTGTTCCGAAACATTTACAAATACAACATAATCGTGTGGAATTGTTCCGAAGCATTTACCAATACAAGATAATCGTTTGGAATTGTTCCGAAGCATTTACCAATACAAGATAATCGTTTGGAATTGTTCCGAAGCATTTACCAATACAAGATAATCGTGTGGAATTGTTCCGAAACATTTACCAATACAAGATAATCGTGTGGAATTGTTCCGAAACATTTACCAATACAAGATAATCGTGTGGAATTGTTCCGAAGCATTTACAAATACAAGCCAATCGTGTAGAATTATGTTGAAACTTAAACATTTATGACATAATCGTTTGATATCGTTCAAAAACATAACAAATGTATGATGAATTTGTACCAAATTGGTATGAAGCATGGCTCATTTTTCTACAATCGTGATGAATTATGCAGAAACATAAACGTCAATTATATAATTGAGCTGAATGCAAGAGCATGAACAATTATCATATTGTCAGGATTGAACGAATTTTTGATAAACCAAATGTCCTCCTCTATTAACCATGTGCTGAGGTGATGTTACATAAACATATACATATACATAACTACAGATTAGGCACATGTACTGGGCTTTTGTCTAGATCATACAAGACGTACTTACTTATTTCGCAAGTAAGTCATGGGACTCAAATGAGGTCAATTAATTTTTTTTTTAAAGATGAGGTATGTCCCTTTTTTTAACATTGGTTGGTCTCAAAGTTATGCGGTTGGTATATCGAATTTCCAAACGTATCTAACATTACAATAGACCGTTCATTATTTCAGATGAATAACTTCGTGGTTTTATTGTTCATTTAAACCTGAGCCTGATTAGAATAAATAACAATTGTCCTATCTTGGATTACATTCAAATGTCCAATGGTCTGGCGAAACAGACCTTTAACCATTTACTCCATACTATCTCTTTTTTTTAATCTTTAGAAACCACTGTATCTAAATGGTCAATATCTCTTAATAAGCAATTTATTATTTGGCGAAATAGTTTGCCATGAGAAAACTGTATAAATGTTTTGTTGGCTTTCATTGGAGCAGTTACATATCTCTAAATGTGGAAAGGGTTAGAGTTTGGCAATAGTTATTCCACGTTTGTTCTGTTTCTTAAACACAGACATAGCATGTTAAAACCACTATAGTCAAGTCATATACTAACCGATTCGCATTTCTTGTGGTGAATCTTCAGCAGGCATTTCAAACAGTCTTCGCTTGTAGCCTGTTACAAAAAGAACATTTAAATGATTGATAATTTTCATGAAACATCAAATGAATTTTAAACACATGCTTGCGTGAGGGGTATAGATCGCATTGGACTGATTGGGAGTCGCTCTTGTTCTCTCTCCGTTACTGTTGAACTAACTGAAATACTTACAAATGTCAGGCAATAAACTTTAGTGTATAAACTAAACAAGCATTAAAGTAGTATACCCATATCCCGCCATTTTAAAACTCATTCTCTCGTGGAATACTTCGGTCGTTCTCGGTATACATCGGTCGAGGTCGGACTCTTCGCATTAAACCTAATAGTTCCGGCCCCGATCGGTGTGTTCCGAAAACGACCCAAGTATAATTGATTCATCAATCTGAGCACATCGGGTTTATCCAATGAAAACACCTCTGAAATAATAGGGATGACGCCATATTGTTTCCCTCGAGAATGACGTCACTTTGCTTTCGTTTTTAAAAATCGATCTTAAATGTGAACTCTTAAAAGTCGTTAAATTTGATTGAGGAAACAACTATACATGTCACAACAACAGTTTCGCCATTTGGTATGAGTTACTGATAAAAAATGATTTATCAGGATGTCCAACACTTCCATACACATTGAACTACTTAACGTGCACGCTTAGAAAATGTGTTAATTGGCGGATGCCGATTTACCCGAAAAATGGTAACCCTACTCTTATATCCGAGGTGTATTTCACAGCTCACGGAAATACCCGATTAGTTCCGATTGTTGATTTATAAGAATGCATTCTGTGGATGCATTGATGAGAAAGATTTCATCCCTTCACCATAAAGGTTTCTATGTTTAACCTAATTTGTTTCGATTGGAATCTTCGTTAAGTATTCGTATTCGTTTTTCATGTAAGAAACTCCAGCCAGATAATTGGTTCAGTCGAATCATGAGAACTTAATAACACATTAGTAACGATTTAGAACCACGATTTAATTAGATGTGAGGGTAACTAGTGTTATATTATATTTGGAGGGTGAATGTCCTTTTAACAACGATCAAAACGAGACTAAAAAGTGCTTCAAACATTAATTTCAAACTTATTGGTTGTCTTCGAGTTTAATTTTGGTTCAATTTGATGTCAATGTCCCATGACAACTATATAGTAAATGTCTTTTGAATGGCGGCCGAAAACGGACACCTGTATAGCCAATACTGACCTCTTAATAAACATAAATTAATCTATATCTTGATATAACACTTTCACTTTTCGAAGCATTTCGGAGCAACGACGTTGTCAAACCGACAAAGAATGTCAGCAAAAATTAATAAGTCTTTGTAAATATTGAAATCAAAATGGCAAAAGGCCAATTCGCTCATTACTGGCAAATTATTATTTTACCGTAATATTACGTTAGATGATGTCCTTTTTTATTTTCATTTTTTTGCATCACCTAAGACTAACTTTGTGGTTCTTTATTTCTTCATTAATAGACGTTTAAAGCATTATGTACAGGAATATATAGCAACACAATTGTATTGGCACAAGATTATCATAATGAACAATTTTCCATATTGTCACAATTGCACCAAAGCAACGAGATGTTATCTCCTATATCTTGCCTAAATGTTGCACTTAATCTGAACAATTAATATATCTCACATGAAGAACAATTTTTAAATGACTCTATGGTCACTGTAATGCGATTAATAAAACTCCGTAAATTGAAAACTTTAATATTTTGGCACAGCTTCAATTCAAAGGATCATTAAGATTCTTGGATATATATCCTTATATATCGTGATATCTAAACACCAGGTTATATAGCTTTGAAATGAAAGTAAACGTTACTTAAATTGATTTTAGGAAAATTGAGCAAAAGGTCATTAAGATTATATAGCTTTGAAATGAAAGTAAACGTTAATTAAATTGATTTTAGGAAAATTGAGCAAAATGTTTTTTCAGTATGAGTCTCGATCTCGTTTCACACATCACTTATATATACTCATTCTTACATTTACACTATGTGGATGAATAGGAAATGGACCTTTTTTTCGATACACCACCCACAACCACATGTTTTAGGAAACCATCGTACATTTTTTTTTAATAATGTCTTAACATTTTTAAAAAAGGCCACCCCACAAAACGAAAATCGAGAAATTTCTTAAGATACAAGAATTGGATTTAAAGGATGCCCATGTGTAGAACTTTCCCATGTAACAAGTTGTTTCTCTTTTAGTCATAAGTATTTCTACCCGATATCTAAAGTTTGATTCATTATCACTTTTTTTATCTACTCAATTTCAAATAGGGCAGGTCACGCATTTTCATATGGGGCTAATGGATTTGAGCTTTAAGTAAGTAGGTACGTAAATCGTTTATTTTAGTAACATCTCTTTACATCTTTCAGACAAATGATTATCATGATGCAGTTAATTTCACCCAGGCCCAAGAGCCTATAAGTCACTTTCTATGGTTATAATAACATAGATACAAATATATAGGTGAGGTTGGTATCAAGGTTTTATCAAAGCCTGTTATAATGAGTTTGATTAACCAAAAAACAAACAAACAATAATGACATTCAACTACTTTTTTGCAGACTACTTTGGAAAAAATTGTGGGGAAAAAGGAGAAATTGCTCGTGACGAGCAATTTCTCCTTTTCCCACAATGTTTTCTGCGCTACTGGAAGATTATTCTACAACTTCATTACATTTTGAAATGTCGTCTGCAAACTCCTTCAATTTGGAACAGTCGAAAAAATTGGCGTTTGGTAAAGGGTTAAACTATTTTTGGATTTATTACCTTCGGCAGGAACGGAGAGTTCGCACTGAGACGAGTTCGCAGGTCCGGGGTACTTCGGTATTTGGCGGAATACTTGGAGCGAATCTCGGAGTGGGCGCGACTATGCTGAAAATAGAAAAAATAGCAATATGAAATAAAGCATATGTACCTCACTGGTGATTTTGATTAAAATTTGATTGAATTTAAGTCCATCTCAAACATAAAATAGATACTTTTTATTATAGATATTGTTTCGAACTATATTGTCTTTTGCACTTTGTATTTTGTAAATGTTATAAATGTTTGATTTTTTTTTTAATCAGGGACATAACAATGTTTGCTATTGGAAGCATATTCCTTATAATATGTATTTTGGGCCGGAGGCCTTTTTGTACAAATAAAACGTTCTGAGTTCTGAGTTTGAGTTCTGATTGATTGCGGTATGCTGGGAATATAAAGAAATAACAATACGCTGAAATCCAAACTTACCTAACTACTGATTGATAGTATACAATTTGGAAATGCAGAGGAAAGCGTAGAAAATATAACATATTAACAGCCAATTTGTGATAGTATATAGTTATCGTGTCAATATACACGTAAAAAGTAGTAGGCATTGTAGGTTAGACAACTATTAACAGCACTTCAATACAAACGTCATCAAAAGAACCATGATTGTTCATGTAGACTTTCGGTAATGTGATAAATATAGGAATAACGTATGAGAGAAAGGAGATATTTCTCGCGATCTCCTCTCACATGGCCTTCGCTGAAAGTAACGTTCTTGGCATTTCTATTGAGAAATTGGTTTCTTGTTAATGGGATGACATTTCGATCTTCTTCGATGTCCCGAATCACTAAATTCATAATATGTAGTAGAAAGAACGACACTCCAGTGAACGACGCCTTACGAATAAATGTTTAGGTATTTATTCATTTAAGTGCAGATGGTTGTTACAAAACAGAACTTCACGCTTGAATTAAAGAATATCGGAATTGGAGTTAACGTTTGACTTGATCTTGAATTTCGTCTGTTGCCTCAATGTATTGGATCTTCTTATGTTTATCAAAAATCATGTTACTTTGGTAAGGAATCATTATGGCTTAAGGTAAAACATTTTCCTCATAATCAATCTATCGATTTATCACAGTAACTATTTACCGCCGACAGACGGCATTTTTTTACTTGAAGCAGACGATTTTAGAAAAGCCTTGTAAACATGTACAAAAAAACTTTAAGTTCTGTTGGGAATAGATTGAAAAGCATTGTGGCAAGCAATTATTCCTTTTGCCACAATGCTTGTTGAAAGTCCTCTGCTGTAAGACGCAAAAATATGGCGTTAGATGGTAATGCGTTAACTGTTGAATTTTGCTGCTATGGGTGTATTCAAAACGTGAACATATGCAGTAAGTAGTCACCAATATCTCCAAAAGGGATAGATTATTGTTAAGATACGCTTTAAATGTCATTCATGTTAATAAAAAATGTCTAAGGACATACTCAATCTAATCAGGTGATCAAATATATGCCTCGCCTTTACCCTTTACCAAGCTCAACCGTTTGTTTCTATTGTCCTTCATTCTGAGTAACAATCGCACAATCATATCCTGCTAATGGAAACATATACTGCTAAAAAGAAGTCAACTTTGCATGAGAAACCTTTTCCCGATGGTTCGTTTGATAAATTATGTTCAACATACAGACGTATAAATAATGAAGGGAGCAGACAAAACAAAGAATACCATGATATGCTTCTCATATTTTTGTTTTTCACAGTGCATCCAAGTCAACTTTGGAATTAATGATCTATTTTTTTCCGTCTTGCGTAAGCATCAAAATATGTAAGAGCGCCTGGGAGCAAGACTACAAAATGGATCGACACGTTGATAATATGCCGCAAGCATTGTTCGACAGACAACAGTTGCGATTACTCGTTATCAAAACTTTCCCATCCAAGCACTGAAGGGCTCGAATGCTCGTTTCACAAATATTGAATGAAACCATGGATTTTTCAACATCTTTGCCATCAAGCAAATGCTTCTTAATTAATAATAAAAACTGTTTAAATCACCATTTTAACGTTTTGTCCGCACAGACCAAAATCTATGACATAGTCCCGTTTATTCACGGAAGCGTAAATAATTCGTTTAATGTCAATATTTTAACAAAAAACTTGCATATGAAATTCAAGGTGTTATGCTTTGTACTTAACCTACGAGGTCAACTTAGCAAATATGTGGCGAGGAAATGCACATTAAAGTGAATTAAAAAAAACGGTTAGGAACCTCGTGCTAATTAAGGGATACGAACCAAAGGTATAAATCACAGAGAAGACGTACCGCCTAATGCTTATTCGTTAGCGCTCTTAACCCTTAAAATGCTTAGTAATTGTGTTGTCTACTTCCCAAACCCTTTAATATCGGCTTGGTTTTGATGAGGAAAAGAACTTAGAGTAGAATATAAGGTAGATCTCAGGTCAGCAATTTACTTGGCGGCTGGCCTGGATCCAACCTGTTTGCATAAGCATGAAGTCGTTTCCAGCACTATAATGGTTAAAAGGAAATCAAGCAAAAGATATTGTAAAAACCTTTTCGTTTTCAGAGTTTTTAAGATCTGACGTTTTTGAGTAAGCGATAGTGATGACGCAAATTACATGAAAGGAGAAGGAGATAGTGCTCATGTGGGCCACGTTCCTTGTTTTGACGATTTTGCATGATTTCATCGAACTCTTTAGAGGGGTACTTGTTTCAAAACTACGATGCATGGCTTGACAAAATAGATCTATAAAGTTTGATAAAACCTCATTATCTATACATTTATCAACTTATATTTTCCTGTTTCGTAACGATATATCACATTTTTCTAGAATCAGATATTAAAGGTTAAAGGTCGAAATATTCAGAGATTAGGCTTGACAGGTTGTCATAATGTAACTAGGATTATGGTATCACAACTGTCGCAGATGGGATATGTATTGGCTGATGCGTGGCATCACCTGTTTCTTTTTTCTAATCTATTAAAGAAGAAGAAGAAGATAAAGGAGGAAGATGAGCAAGAGTAGAGCAGAACAACAACAAGAACAAGAACAAGAGAATCAAAAAGAAAAACAAAAAGAAGAATAAGGAGAGCAAGAAGAACAAAAGGGACAAAAAGAAAAAAGATAACAAGAAGAACAAGAACAAACAGAACAAGAAGAACAAAGAGATAAGAAGAACAAGAGGAACAAGAAGATCAAGAAGAACAAGGAGAATAACAAGAATAACAAGAAGAAGGAGAACAAAAAGAAGAACAAGAGGAAGAAGGAGAAGAACAAGAAGAACAAGAGGAAGAAGGAGAAGAAGAAGGAGAAGAAGAAGGAGAAGAAGAAGGAGAACAAAAAGAAGAACAAGAAGAAGGAGAACAAAAAGAAGAACAAGAGGAAGAAGGAGAAGAACAAGAAGAATAAGAACAAGAAGGAGAAGAACAAGAAGAACAAGACGAAGAAGAAGGAAAATAACAAGAAGAACAAGAAGAACAAGAATAACAAGAAGAACAAGAAGAAGAAGGAGAATAACAAGAAGAACAAGAAGAAGAAGATGGAGAGGAACAAGAGGAAGGGGACAACAAGAAAAACAAGAAGAAGAAGAAGGAGAAGAGCAAGAAGAACAAGAAGAAGAATGAGAATAACCAGAAGAACAAGAAGAAGGAGAACAACAAGAACAAGAAGAAGGATACGAATGAGAATAACACGAAGAAGAAGGAGAAAAACAAGAAGAAGGAGAAGGAGAATAACAAGAAGAACAAGAAGAAGGAGAGCAACAAGATGAACAAGAAGAAGAACGAGAAGAACAAGAAGAAGAAGGAGGACAGCATCATGTAGTCATAAACAAACATGTAGACATGAATTAATATCTATATATTATAGTAGATGACCCTTAGACCATTGTTCTAGCTTATGAATACAGTCATTCAAACTACAAATGATTGACAACCATTGTTTGATACTAGTTGAATGAGACATTACTAAAACCCATTATAGAAAACAACAGAATATGGGAATTATGTCATCATTAGCAATATTCATTTTCGGCACAGTATTTTCTATTGCAATCGGCTATACGTCTTCACCGTGTTATAAGAAACGGATTAAGAGTATCAACAAGACCGAAATGTTTCGATAGAAAAAGTAACGACTTTTGCCAGTTTTTCTCCAAATAGGTATTAAAGAAGAATACCATTTTCACACATTTTTTTCTCAATCTACTTAACATGTTCATGACATGTGTGCCCAATGACGAAAGAAATTCTTCGTGTGCGATAGGTTTAGAGATAAAGTTTAATCATTTAGTGTACACATTAACTTGCAAATAATCCAAATTAAAGATTACGAAAAGGGTACATAAATGGATTGATTATATGATTAATGACACACAAGGTCCCCATTTAAATAGCAAATTGTCTGGGATTAGATAAGGTGTCCCTTTTTCCAATATGACACGAATACTCGCGTTTAACCCTTTACCAAACGGCAAATTGTCGACTGTCCCAAATTGAAAGAGTTTGCAGACGACATTTCAACATGTGATGAAATTGGAAAATTATCTTCTGATAGGGCAGAAAACATTGAGGGAAAAGGAGATGTTTCTCGTTGCTCCCACAATATTATCCAGAATCGCCTGCAACAAACTGGTCAATGTCGTTATTGTATGGAAATGGGTTAAGGGGGCTGGCTTTAAAGACAATCGCGGGGGAAAGAAGAAGGAACCGACCTCAACGATCTATTCTTTTCCAGAAATACTAAGTTTTCAAAAACTATTTCATTTGGAATTTTACCCTTAATTACGAGTTTAAACTGACTTCGTGTTTCGATCAATGCATGAAGACACCTTTAGATGTAATTTCTTTTTTCAGATAACATATTATAACTTGCAATTAGACAGGATTGATAGTGTCCCATATCGGGAATACTTATGGGAAGAAAATCAGAGTATTATCGATGGTTGAAAAAGGAAGGGTTCATATGACTGAAAAATAAAGCAATTGTAATTTTGTTTCTCTGTTACCGAGAGTATATACGAAAAAAGACATTTATTGCATTGTTTTATATGTCATTAGAGTGGCCGGTCCTAATCTGTTGACATTCTTTTGTGAAAAGATGTTAAATATGCGAACACGTCAATGAATATCAGCCAAACGTTGCTATTCTTCTTATCAATTAACTTATGAATTAGAAAAAGTAATTATTGTGTGGCTTTCTGTCGAACTTATCCATGATTCGGTGTTTTATACGTGTACGTCAACGAACAGGTGAAACAGGATCGAAAGCAATGAATTCCAATATCAATTCATTTTCAAGTTTTACAATAACGATTTACGATTTAACTAAAATATGTTCACTCGTTCAAAATGAATGTTATTTAGATTGATATTCTAATTAAGTACTAACCACATATCTGTTTTTGAGACTGTTTTTGAGACTGTTCCATTGAAGACTTTCCTACCTAGAAACATTCGCAAGTAGATTTACAAATGTACTTGGATGAAACGAATCTCCTTTGTTGACTTTTAAAACGTGAAACAAACAATAGAAAGTAGGACAAATTTAAAACACCCCAATATTCTATCTTTATATTAAAATGAACTCCACCCCTCTTAAATGAAAAATAAAGACAAATGACCGTTGATAGTTAAAATAAACTGTTGAATCTTAACTAACATCATCTCTACGTATATAGACGACACCACATCGCCCACATACCCCTTTAAAAACAAAAACAAAAACTGTTTGCCTTCAAACGTAAATACAAACCGTATACATAAGTTAATCTACAGCCACTGAAGACAGACAATGACCCTAAAACGTATAAACACTCGGAACTATGTAAAACTAAAACTAACCCCATCTTCTCTATTAAAGACAATATCCCGGAGTATTTGGTCCAACACTCTCTTGTCGATGGCCCTAGAGTCGAAACCTGGATGCGTTAGATGGGCAGGAAGCGTAAGGTTAAAGTCAAACGTCCCGCGATCCCGTTCACTTCGACGAACGCTCGGAAACGTCTGGTGTAAACGCGGAGTAACGTTTTCTTTCGCGGACATCGACCCTTGTTCGGGATACCTTCGTCGCTTTCCGTCAACCCGTCGTGTACCGGTGTTTCGTGAGCATTTGTGTTTCCGGTTTGTTGTGTAGTGACTGTTGTTGTTATTGTTGCTGCTGTTGACGCTTCCGGTTTCTTCGTCCTTGTATACAGAGAGGTTCGTACTCGCCAGAGACCCTTTGGACGTGGTTCGAGACAGGAACCTACCGATCGTGTCCGACTCAGAGGCCTCGAATGTGTGATAAGACCGCTTATAAGCCTTGTCTGGTTTGGACTCGACGGGAGGAAGGGGTGCGTTTATTGGCTTCACTTCCCAGTCATCTTGCCGCCATTTTGCCGGAATCATGAATTCTGAGATTGGTCTTTCCTTCTGTTGTCTCGTCGCAGCATCACCGTTGCTATGGATATTCGGAAGGCGGATGGAGAGCTGCCTTCGGGTTAAATCGCTGAAGCAGCCACTCTCGCTTGGAGCCGGAGTGTATCCACGGCGCCGGGAAACGATTGCGGACATTTCTGTCAGCGTTCGGGATTTTCCGTGTTGAGATCGTCGTGGTGTCGATGATGCTGGTGTTTCAGCAGCATTTCCTTTCTCGTTTTCCCTTGCAAACAGTTTGGGTAGAATGTCACCACTCACATCATTGCACGAAAAAAACTTAAGATCCGCCATCATTCAATGGAAACGATTTCACGTTTACTTAAGAAATCAATCTAAGCGTATACAGCCAAAACACATCATAGCTGATTTCCTTGGTTCTATGTTCCTTTCACTTATAAAATGTCACCAACTAGAAAGCTCCGTGGAATTTCACAATGTCGATACTTTCTACACAATTCATATCAGTGGTCGGAACAAAAGCACCTTTCTAAAACACAGACGAAATATTATATGCTTTTACCATAAACCAAGACGCTAGTCGAACGTTGTTTGGCTTAAATTAAATTTCCAAGAAATTACTGCATTTGCTTGAAATCTTGCCCATTCACACGCAGCGGAATGTATGGACCAGGCTCAATCAATGCGAATTGTAAATGCTGATCTGGGAGACACATTTTACATGTGAAGATATTCAAGTATATACGTTATAAGGTCCGATGCACCACGACTCGTTTTATATTCCCCAAACAAGTATGTGTTCATGTTTTATCTTCATACTATTCCATACGGGGAAATCGCATGTATTAGGTTTTAAATCCACAGTATTAATGAATCAAAAGAAACGACTCGGACCTGGTTTTCATTCTCTGCTTATAACATAATGTTGTTTTCGTAAGGTATTAACATGAAAGTTTGATTAGCTAAATGGTAGCGTTTACGCCTGGGACTCGCGGGAAATGTCCAAGATAAATAAAAGGCGTGTGATACGAAAACCGAACTCCATATTCGGTAGACTTTTGCATATGAACCCTTTTAGTGCTGGAACCGACTTAAGTAAATTGGCGACTGGCCTGTGATCTAACCTGTTTGCTACTCTGGGTATCTTTCTATTTCAAAATGAAGCAGACGATTTTGGTTTATGAAAGCAAACGACACAAAAATCTATTTTTATAAAGCTACCCAGCATTCTAACAGTTAAGCTATGTATTTCGCATTGACTGTTGTAGGCCTAAACATTTCCTGTGCTGGTTGATTTGTTCGTGGCGGTTGTCTTATTCCCAGAAACGTTTTTATTCCACGTAATAAACAGACAGTAAACGGTATAAACTTGCACGGATTTCTATAAAGAGGTGTTCTATATTGAGCTCGGTTCTAAATTGTTATATGAAATAATCCGTGAAACACGAAATTTGTGAAATCAGCAATTTCTCATAAGGTTAAGAATCAAGATCTTTTTATGAAATGACAAATTTGCAAGTTATTTCATTTTGTTTGTCTACTTTTATTACTTTCAATTTCAACAAGTTGAATATGCTTACAAAGCTTATGGTGGTGCTCTTCCATGCCGCTCTATCAAATATTTCCGTATATCTTATTTTCTATATAAAACGTATTCCTATTGGATTAAGACGCTTGTTTCTCGTTAATGTTGCGATCATTCAACACAAAGTTAAATGCAAAAGCATATCCAACATAAAAAAGTCGGTACAAATGTGAAAAACAGTTAGTCCAACAACTTTGGAAATGTCATTGAATTATGTCCTTTTTTTCCCATCAATTTATTTCACATAAATCAAATTAATATGAATAGAATGAATCACTTAGGAAGAAACACACAAAACACTTTAAGACACAGAAAATATGTTTTTTCCGTTCATGACGCGAATTGATTATTTCCTTACCAAGTTCTAAGAGCATCTTGGCATATAAGGAGCATAATAGATACGATAATCTAACCACAAAACAACACTAGATATAGCTTTTAGTTTGTCAGTTCAAAAACCTATTGAGCATATTGAGAGAGAATTCAAACTAAAAATGCAAAGCCACAATCGTCTGTATGTCGACGTGAACTGTTTCATTTCTCATTAGATTAGAACAATGCCTTTAGCTTACAATTTAATGCTACCACAAAATACAATGGCAATGTATCATTTCACAGTCATTCATTGTTCGTTATGTTATTAATCCATGGTTTCCATATTGCTCAACCAATTGCCTCATCTGAAATGTTGACTGTTTCAAATTGGGACTAACAACATACAATACGTTGAAACAGGTGAAATATTCTTTCATTCGTCAAATTTGGTAGATAAAAGGTTGTGATAATAAGCAGATGTGCTCATGCGACATTTCTTGCTCATTCACAATAATGAATGGTTCGGTGTTCTATTGCGAATCATCTTGCCAGTCAACTTTAAGTTAGGACTGAAATTTTTTACTAAAGTCATAATTGCTACGAATTGAAAGGGTTTTCGTTTTTTGAGATAAAATGAAAGACAACTTTGATAAGAAAGAACGTCGAAGCATTGTCCAAGAGCAAGATGTACGTTTTAACAACATCTCCTTTGTGAATTATTGTTTCAAAACTCGTTTGTGACGAACGAATAAAACCGTTAGGTTGGCAAAGGTTCTCTCCATTATCCCGATTCCAAAATACACGAATGTGGTTCAAATTTAAAGGAACTTACTCACAGAAGAGATAATTTGAATAATATGTCTTAGAAACAATACAGTTTTGTTTCTTTTCTCCTTTTCTCACAATTTTGTTCTGCCCTACCAGAGGTTCATTTTTCAATTTAATCACATTTTGAAAGATCGTCTGCAAACTCTTTAATTTTGGGACAGTCAAAAATTTGACGTTTGGTAAAGGATTAAAATGACAATCTGTGCAACGTGACAAAAGCTTACATACGTTCGATATTCTGTCGCAATATTATAAACAATTTGCTTTTGTATTTTAACCTTGCAACATAAACGGAATGCATATTGGCTGATGTTGAAGGGTAAGTTGTATTGTATGATTTGTTTACTGTATTTTGAGGGATACGTTCGCAATGACCCTTATAGAATATTGATATTTATTCTAGTCTTATCCTCTTTATAAGGAATACCATTGAAGACATATACAAACACACATGTCAAGAAAAAATATATGAATGTTGCTCATGGACAGATAGGACGGTTTGTATAAGATAAAGCTTGCTGAAGCCTTTGTTTTAGCCTAGAGATTTGCTGCTTTTGTCACAGTGGTTTCCAAAAATTGTCTGCCCCTCAAATTTTAAAAAAAAAATGTAAAGATTTCTTAATATTCAATAACTCATTGGTAGTTCCCTTTTCTATCGTATGATTATTTCAAGTCAGAGGGAAGAGAAGAAGGGAAAATACATAGTTCGTAAACATGTTTGGGACCAGAACAAAAAGGTAAGGTCATGTTCGTGTAATACACTAATAAACTATAAGCTGATGGGTTAACGTATGGAATCGGACGAAAGGGAAATGTTACCAGTCAATCTTGTTTAAAGCGACAGTTCTAAACATACAGCATCGCCGGTCGTGCACAAATTCCTTTGGTTCCTTCATTGATTGTAAGGATAAGGAATATTTACAGAATCAATAAGTCTGGATGCACCCGATTGGGTTTGGTAGTATACATGTTTATTTGCGTGTTTATATCCCTTTTGAGTCTTTACGCAGGCAGTGCATATAGAAAAGATTGGTTTGATAAGGAATCACAATAATTCAATGAACAAAAGCCATTGAAATGATGTTGTAAAATACGCAGGGGTTACAGATCAACGAGTAGGAACAATAGTACCATTGTGTCTTTCGTCATCAGACTATGTCTTTGTTTATCTTTTTGAGCTATATTCCCCTTTATTATGTCTAAAAACACCAAAGGCCAGACGTAAATGTCAAGAGGTCAATGTGTGAATCATTTGTCAGAAACTGTTCCATACAAAGTTTGATTATGCGGGGTGTATTCCCTTTGATTCGAGTGAAAGAGCGTCTCTGTCAATTTCAATGACCGAATATTATCCTTTATTTGGAATGAAGGTGTGGTTTTTAGTTATTTTTTTTGACGAAACATATACAATTCAAGCTGTTTCAAAGACATTGGTTTGGAAAAGTAGCGTACCAACCCTCAGCATTCTTCAATCTCAAAGCCTATATAGACTGATGGGTTTCTTTAAACAGGTACACTGTGAAATTACTGTGATATAAAGGTGGGTTAGGACCTTTACTGTGTGAGACGAAGTATCCAGTATCCCTCATCGCATGCCATCTTCCCAACTTATAGCACAAATACCGAATCAATTAGCATCTGTGTTCATTGAAGAATCAGATGACCAAGGACATCCGCACAGTATGAACGAACATGCAATCTTCGTTTGTACGATGAATGAATATGGAAACGATGGTACCCATTTTGACACAGGGTTACGTACCAGTATATGAATTATTGCCGCGATGGAGCGTATCTGTTGAAAACTGAGTTAACCCCCTCTTTAAACAACAAACAAATAAAACGAACATGTACTGACTGAACCAACATAGCTTAGTTCTTTCTTTTTTCAGTTAGAGCTAAAAACTATATCCCATATTTCTCACCCCGTCGATTGGTATGTGAGGGTCTCGGGAGGGGCCATCCCTCTGAAAGCCTTACACCATTATGCAAGTACAAAACTATCAATTTTAGCTTTACCCAATAGACCAATAAACCAAAAGTCAACCCAAAACTAACCCCCTCCCCCAAACACACACATTATTTATTCCTCAAAGAAAAGAACAAAACATAGATAGAAATCATTCCAACAAGAAGAATATGGCCTCGTTACCGATTTCTCCCGCTGTCCAAATGGTTCCTTGTTAAATGACATTCTTCTGAAGAAGACAGCAATGTTTTCTGAATCTATGAGTGTAGAAAAAGAATTTATTAAAACTAAAATCTATCTGCAACACCTAAGAGACGCTTTGGCTATATCCGACGACCATTCAATGGCTGTTGGACCCTTTACCATACAATATTAATGTAAAGAAATCAGGGTTATTATGATTTATATATGATATCACAAATCAAAGGATACTTGAACGTGTTTGTAAATCTAATCGTGAATGTTATTTAAGAAATAAATGTATTTTTGTGGTATGCGACGTCACTTTTTCATGTTTCGGTTGGTATTGAAATAATCGTAGGTTAAACACCTGTACATGTTTTATCAAAAACGAGTGGTTCATAGAAACTTAGACGTACACCAGTGAATTTTTGGAAGCACCGTGAAAAAATAAAAATATGCATGAGTTAAGTATTTTATGAATGAATTAAGTATTTGCTTTATGTGTTAAGTGTTTTTGACTGATTAGCTATTCGTAATGTTGAATACATAATGTATTTATATAAATGTTAGACAGTTTGATAAGAAAAAATAACTTTTTTCTCAAGATTTGTGCCCATCGATGTTGGTTTTCCTTTTGTTGGTGGTTTGTTTGTGTTTGAACGTATTCATTTCGAAACGTTTCAGTTATACTGCTCTATTGGCCATGGACCATAAAAACCAGTGCTATACCTTTTGACATAGATCTGGCATTCTCACTATGATACTTTCCTTGTACATAATCGTCAATCTACCATGTCCCTAGCAAATACTAACTTCTACTTTTGTTACACAATTCCATCTATTATCTGTTCAATTCAGGCATCAAATAAGTTGTCATTGGAAAATTGGCTTAGATTAATGTTTTTTACCCAAGAACAATGTCCGATTTCCCTTCCCTACTATGCCAAACCACAATCTAAAGACCATTAACATACTAACAAATCCACGTGTTCTTATTTCACCCCACTAATCTAAAGCTTACCCCTTTAAACAAACGCCAAATTTTCAGCTGTCGCAAGATATTACAAACGGCAAGATTTCAAGATGTGACGAAATTGGAAAATCATCTTCTGATAGGGTAGAAAGGCGGAAAACATTGTGGGGAAAGCATGGAGAAATTGCTCGTCACGAGCAATTTTTCCATTTCCTACAACGTTCTACAGAGTTGTCTGCAACAAACTGGTCAAATGTCGATATTGATTGGTAATGGGTTATGGAAACATTTGTAAAGCGAATTATATAAGATAGCAAACTGCTGTCCTCGATAACTTACTGTACGCTTTGTTATACAACTGCAAGGGTGTATAGAAATAAGTTCAACGACATAAGAAACCCTAATTATATTTAAAATATTCTTTAATAACACGATCAGATGACAGGCATATCAAAGTCAACATTGTATTCAATTTCGGTCGAATCAAAAGGCCTACTCTATTAGGTTTAGTTGTAGCAAAAATCTGGAACCCTTCGCCCATTTTTTTGCTACTCTCCAGAAAAGAGATCATGCTATGTAGGGACGATTTATCCCTTTACTATATATAAACAAAAATCGTTTTGACTTCTTTCGTCTTATCATTAAAGTGTCTTTTGGCGTAGTTGTTCCAAACGACGCGAAATACAATTGTAACAAAAGAAGAAATTGCTCATTCTGAGCAGTTTCTTATTTTGTTCCAATAGTTTCTGACCCAAATGATGAATCAAATTTAGGTTTTCATGACTTACTTAGGGGACAACCGGGAAGACTGGCTTAAAGGCACCATATATACTAGTAGCTAAGAATATGTTATGCTTCATTAGGAAAAGTTGTACTCCTTTGAAAATAGAAGGATTCGTTAAGTCGTCCATTTGAGTTGTAAACTGCTTATTGGGCATTTAGACCTCTTTTCTAACAAACAGACCCCTACACCGATTCTCTTTGCGGAATAGTTTGCTCAGATGACACTCAAAATAATCATCTAAGTGACAAGTTTAATACATGATAATCTACGGTATTGATTACTTAACAGTAAACATAATTAGGCTTCTCTCGCTGATCTAATAAAATTAATTCTTTCATTTTTGCTTTTTTTATATAGATATCGACTGCTGCAGCGAACGGAGACCTTAACAGTCGTCTGCTTAAGAAGAAGAGAAACATAAATTTCATCTCCTAAGATCCCAAAATTGGACATCACTTTTGAAATGTGATGGATTACTTTTCGATCATTTCCTACCTCTAGTCTAGTAGTATAGTAGTAAAATCTTATATTGTCACGACGCGAGTACTTAATAATGCTTGATACATTATTCATGTATTAAATGTATGTAGAAATAGATCGCCTTGGTATGTGAAACGTGCAAAAGTATTTAAGTACAGCGTTTCAACAGGTCTTCGAACTTAGGTCTAAATAAAAACGGCAACGTAAGACAGGAGGCCTTGAATATGTCATGTCAAAGAAAACCTTGTCCCACGATTAAATCATTAAAGCAGGGGACCAACGTGCACATGTTTCTAAACTGGAACGACCCTTTATCCTACAATCATGGGATCATGCGTGTCTGGTGTAGAGACGGTCTTTCGATTTTATTGTTGTGATGATAAAGGAAATCAGCTCTATTCCGTCGAAACCTTAAGTCGTTTGCCCAGTAAAACCTAAGCTATACATTTTGGGTCCTATATGACCCCAATGTTAAGGTGAACCCCTTTTATGAAAGATTGAAGAAGCTAGATCCAAAGGTTTTCATGATTTCTGTCTCTTTCTTTCTCTTTTGTAACGAACAAATTCACAAGCATGCGGAAAGAGAGGCCTGAATAACAGACACCCCTATTTTTGATCCGGTGGCATCAGCACAATAAACACAGTAAACGAACTAAAATACGATCAATAAGAACAAGAAAATCAAGGAAGAAAAAAGAAGACAGCTTAAGCTTCACCGCCATTCGAGTGACCAACAACTAATGCAACATGAAATGCAAAACACAAAACGCTCATCAAACCTGTTTGTCTTCACAAAACTTGCTTGAGGGTTTTAGTTTGACCTTCGACCTAGTAACTGTGTCCTTGACCACTGATCGAGTGACTCAACACAGACGTTACATAAAGGAGAAAGACCCTTATGTCCAAGCATTTTTTTTTTGAAAATTTGGAGAGACTTAGTCCAAAGGTTTCTGTTTTACGAGCAAGATATGGTCTCATTATTTTCTCTTTTAAAAAATCGAAATACAGACATACAGAATGACCGGCCAAAACAAAAAAACTTCCCATTCCTCGATTCAGGGGCATCAACGCCATAACCACAATAAAAGAACAACAACTACATTAACAAACGAGCAACAAAACTAAGAAAATAGAGGAAGAGACTAGTCCGTAGATATTTCATTCTTCACATGAAACACACATTCACAGCAGATTTGATCATCCGAGTTAGGAATAAACTAACGGATAACTTAAGCTTTTAGATAAAAAGACGATTTTCTCGTAACACGAGTAAGTCTTGAATAGACAACGAGGTGCAAAGTGTTTTGTTTGTGTTTTGATCAATCGGAATATTCGAGTGGTCTCTAAAGCCGCCCTGCCAATGTAACCAAATAGCCTGTAATCGTTAGGTATACACGAGCGGGGACGCCCCATCATGGTGGTTCCTGTTCTTTGATTTGATCCTTTACCAAACCACAAATTTTCGGCTGTCCCAAAATGAAAGAGTTTGCAGACGATCTTCCAAATGTCATGAGATTGAAAGATACGCATCTAAATGAAAAGTTGCTCTCAATGAGCAATTTCTCCTTTTCCCACAGCAATTTCCATTGTACTCTGCAACAAACTGGTCAAATGTCGTTATTGTTTGGTAAATGGTCTACCTTTGGAATACTGGGTAATTTTCTAAAAATGGATTATTGTGTCGTCTGCTTTCCAAACCTTTGAATTTCTGCTTAATTTTGATGAGGAGTGATAATCAGACTAACAAACAGGTTAAATCACAGGCCAGCCGCCAATTTAAAAGTATATTGGCGGCTGGTCTGGATCTAACCTGTTTGCATAAGCATGAAGTCGGTTCCAGTAGACTAAGAGTTAAGAACGTACTTTATTATCATATGATTTATGCTAAGGGTAACCGTATACTATACAGATTTTCAGCCGATATTGATAATAACTAATATAACAGGACATAATGAAGAATGATTAAAGGTTTACTGACATCGAATAATCTGTCACTCGCCACTGATAAAAAGTTCGCTTGTGGAGAAGCACCAAGTGACATGGACAGAATGCTATGGGTAAAAATGGGGAGAGCATATAACCAGATTCATAAGAAGGGCAACTTTGCGAACTTCAATAACCAGATGCATGAAAAGAATAATTTCTCACCTTTATCCAAGTGAACTATTATCGAATGCAACAGGAAATGGAAAACACACATCGGTTGTCAAAACTATATGTACACCCAACTGCTTGATTCAGCACAGGGCTGGTATAACCACTTATCTGAAGTGTAGTGCCCAGCTTGTCCATAAAGCCTCAACGGATAAGTGAAAGTTTTATTTAACCCATTCCTAAACAATTACGACATTTGACCATTTTGTTGCAGACGACTCTGAAAGAAAATGGTGGGAAAAGAGAAATTGCTCTTACCGCGCAATTTCTCCTTTTCCCACAAAGTGTTCTGCCCTATCAGATTATTTTTTTTCAATTTCATCATAGTTTGAAATGTCGTCTGCTAATTATTTTAATTTGGGACGATTGAAATTACGGCGTTTGGTAAAGGGTTAACTAGACACGATTTCGTGTGGCGCGGATGGGCTTGTGGTTCGATAAGATTTGTGGGATGACTGGGGATTAGAAGATCCTGTCATTAGAAACTGGGTCGATTCAGTCAAACATATAACTTGTCATACGGGATTTTCTTCTCACCTGGCCTGGAGAATCAAGAATGTCAAGAAACCCAGTCGAGTTGTGCGTTTTTGATATGTTTTCCAATACCGTCACACAGATAAGACGATACCTGTTAACTATTCTATAACATCCGTGTTTCTTTTTCTATTTTTTTATTTTTAAGTCCGATTACAAGTATCACCTACCTTCCAACATATTTGATTTAGAGCTTCTGCAATGGGAGGTTTAAGATACACCTATGACAAAAGGAGAAATTACTCATATCGCTGTTTTTGATATGTCTTTCCATTATCGACACACAGATAAGACGATACCTGCTGACAATCAAATCTATAACATCCATGTATTTTTTCTTCTTAAGTTTGATATCAAGTAACACTCACCGACGTACATGAACATACTCGCTTTACTTCTTCCGCAATGGGAGGATTAAGAAACATTTATGACAAAAGGAAAACTTTCTCATAGCAGGCAATATTTGCGTTAAAAACATGAGTTTATAAACAACGCTTCAACTGAAATGCTCCAAACTCCAACTAGCGCAACCCTGTAGGGGCCTCAATTATTATGAAGGTGGCGTTTGGTCAATAATCGCAGAACACATATATTCTCGCAAGGAATAATATTCATCACTTAATAAAGGAATTCAAGAGAAATGTGTTTCACTTACCCCTCGACTTGCTCCGCGCAATGATGGTAATTTGTTGAAAGATCTGGGCGTGTTTATGTTTCTTGGGGCCTGGAAGGCACAGTTGTCTGAAATAAAACAAGAGTTCTCGTTCGTCATTTCTCATTAAGTAGGACGCGTAGAAAAATCTAATTGTCCGTATTGTTAAGCTTTCCCATAAGCCTAAACAGACAAGTGAATATCGCCCATGTCAGCAAGTTTTTAGTTATGATACCACTTTCCTTGGTCCTCCAGTAGTCCTACCTGACCACGGCACAGGATGACTTGCAAAAAGACAATTTCACGAAGCCAGAGATAACGGTGGAGCTCGAACCCGGAACCCCAAGTTTTAAGTCCGTCACCTAAACAAGGCTAAGCAGGACCCCCTTGAAATGCACTAAATAACCCTATACTAGTATATGGACACGTACAGATGGTACCAACGGAGGGCAACAGAAGCCATCAATTTTCAAAAATTAAGATTAATCGTTAATGTGTACAATAATGGACAGAAAAAACACTGTGATAGAAAGAGATTGAGCAGTTTCTCTCATTTTATACCATTGGTTTCTCAAAGTATGTGTTGTAGGTTTTGTAAAATAGTCTGTTTTTGATAAAAATAAAAAAAAAAGATCTATATTTAAATGGGGACTATCAATACACATGTGTCTACAAGTATAGCGAAAGTGGTATCACCATACACAGGAAAATATAAGTACCATTTTCAAGGTATCACCATTTTAAGAATAATATGAAAACTCTTTTTTTTCTCGTATGTTTCGTTAGAAGCAACATTTCATGATCATTTAAAAAAATAAATTCAAGCAAATAACAAATACATGTGGTTCACAAATTTGAATGACTTATGATGGTATTGCGTTAAGCCCTGAATTTGGCACTGCTAAGCTCTCCAACAATGTGTCACAATTAGTCTTTTAGTGTGCCAACACTTGATACCTAGTACCGACCGAGGTAACCAAAAAGGGCGTTTTCATCTTACAAAGCAGAGGCATATATAAGGCACCTTTATGAAAGAAAACTTTGTCCAAATATCTCGCCCTTCCACTTCCCCAAAGACATATACATTTTGTTTCACAAGGCTTTGTGTTACCGAATTCAGTGGCATTGCTTCCCCAAATCGACAAACAACGGCTTCTTCTCAATTCAATGGAAAACACACTGCCATATTGTCATATGCGGTATTGGACCCAATTGTTAAATCAGTCACTGGTTATGAGTTTAACATCAAATTAACGTGACAAAATCACATGAACGATTTAAATTACAGAACATGGTTTTTAAAGAAAGACCAAAACAATCTGACAAAAATAGAATCTTTCCGTTCCTAGTCACACTTTTATCCCGGCAGTTAGCTATTTGTCTGTCGTAGCTTTGGCACTGATAGTTTTTCTATGGAGGTTATGTGTTAATCAGTGTAATCGATAGTTTAAAGCCTTGTATAAGAATTAGTATAAGCTGCTCTTTGGAAAAGAACGTCCTAGCATAAATGTGTAAAGCGTGAGACTTCCTCGCATAACATGATATTTTAGGACGTACTCAAGTTGAGATGTTTCGTGAAACGCAGGCCAGGACTCTGGGCTAGGTATAATGGAGTAAAGGGTTAAAATTCCAGTTCCAAACGGTCTAAACCGCCGTTAGCCTGGGGTCCTAGCCCGTGTGTATACCCCACATTAGCCTGGTGCAGGCTATACGCACGGACCAGGGCCCCAGGCTTAAGCGTAGTCCCTAGTCAGTGCTCATGTATCTCTACCTGACCGAGATATAAGTCATTATGGAACTTGGCATCATGGTCTTGTGGATATGTGGTTTACTATAAGCAGAAACATAGATAACAGAGATTCTCTGTTATCTATGTCTCTGCTATAAGATCATACTTATATCATTATCATCCTTCATACTTTCAAAGAATGTGGTAATCATAAGATATTTTGTCGCATTGATAACATTTATAGTAATTTTTTGACCGGATAGAATGCGTAAATGTTGGGATTATGAAATGTGTTAAGGTTAGGATCATTTTACAAAATTATAAAGTTCAAGTTTGACCTAAATTTTCTGGATTGGTTTCAACAGAGGACATCGAATGATGGACTTAAGCCAATTATGACCAAGATTAGCATAAACCATCAATGAATCAATGTAACCTTATTTCCCATTGTTTGATTTTATATAAAAAACTATTTCAAATTCCTGGTTCCGAATTGTTGTGCATGTATATAGCATTTAGATACTTTACTATACAGCACTATAATACAATTTCATTTAGCGCCTTGGTTTCAAGAGTATGGCTCATAAAAACGTCTATACTTTCCCATCATATACATGAAAAACGCAAAAAAGTATACGTTAAAATCACCCAAATTATATTCCTAAGCAAAACACATTCGATTGCCATTGGATTTCTTCGTATTTGCACATTAAAGAGACTATATCGTGAGTTGTGCTCTGTACGGTGATTAATTCAATCCGTGTCACTAAACTAAAGACCATTTTACTTTAATCAACAGTTATGTTACTACTAGTATTCAAACAGGTAAAACGAGCACCAAGGCTTTGATTGCAAACTCTTACCGTCTTCAACAACTCGCATGACGTAAATGTGGTAACTGCATGCTCATTCAAACGTTTATGAGACCAACATGATGATGGTATCTAGAAATACCACTGCATACCTAAGGATTATTCAAACTTATCTAATCATTAACGAATGGAACCGTTTAAACGGTTTACTATATCTGTAACATAAATGTGTTAAATATCTCCATCACATGGTTATGAAAGGGATGTAAAATGTAACAACTATCTAGTTTTATGAAACACGATAGATCTGTTATGTCATTTCATTCTTTTAGACATTGTATCTTTAAAAGACTCAATCGGTGAAAGAAGCTTTTTAGTTTTCTACGTACAGAAAGATAGATCAAGTCGTAAGTGGCAAAGCTACAAGCGTTACCTCCCCTTCTATTTGGTGAGAAGGCAACTTTTAAACTATTAAACCTGAGTAAACGCAAAATATGACAGTTAAGTACGGTACAACCGTTTGTCATTCTCTTAAATAAAGAACTTACGTCAGTAATACACCCAAACCATTAAAATATTAAGCGATTATCAACGATCAGATCAGAGGTTGGGTATTTAAGGTTGCTGGCGATTGTTCAAAACACTCCGATACCCAATACCAAATCGGTGTTATTAATTAGTGGTCTAATCTTGACAGATATACTGCTATAAAGTTTTAGTTTCCATTTCAAGTACAGTCGTTTGTCAGATTAGATAATATGAGTTTACACTTACGTCACGAATAACGCTTAATGGAAAACCAGTTCTGGTAAGTATAGGGGAAAGAGTCGACCATGATCAGCCTGTTCACAAGTTGATCAGCGACACACAAATGAACCCAGCCGTTTTTGAAATTCTAAAAGGAATTTTGTACATACAATACTTATTATCGCGTGTTTAAAGATACTTAAAACCCCCATTTAAGATACTCGAGTAAACAATATTTGAACATTTTTTTTCCCTTTTTACATCATCTTGTGAATAAAACCTGTAAGTAAGTTGATCAGCGACAAACTATTAGTACAGCCTCTTTTTAAAAACTCTAGTAGGACCTATGTAAATACAACATTTATTATCGCGTGTTGAAACGGGAACATAAAACCACATTATAGATTAACACCATTTGAATGCCTTTGCTTTTCGCATCCTATTGCGAATTCAACTTGTACCAGTAATGTTTAAAAAAGCATATGTATTTCGATAGTAGGGACCACACGCAAAGAACAGAGAGGAATTGAAACAGTTCCTTTTGCAGGTACTTGTACAGAGTCTGCCTCTGTCGTTGATCTTGTTTAATGAGACAAATGTTATAAGTATTTCTTATTGCTTGGTTATTCTAATACTAGCGCATTGAACACTGGTTTCTAATAGGCGACATGAGCATGGTCGCTCTTTTTTCACAGATTGTGAAACCAAATCAACTCTAACATTAATTTCAACGTCACGTCTAGAAGGATGTTATGTTTACTTTGTGGGTGAAAGGCTGTGTTTAAATAACCTTTCCATGTGAACGCCGACCACAGCAGGGGGTCCTAATGCATGATGTTTTGATGGAATTCATTTCTGTGGGAACCGATAGCATTCAATTTAAATCTTTGAATCCTAAATTGCTATATACAAAATCCCGGCTTGCGTACATCTATGCTTGTATCCATATCCGGAGGTAATTAAACCCTCCTGAAAAGCAGCTTGTCTGACTGACAATGCTTCTACCAATATCCTTGAGTCAGTCTTTTTGATATGTTGGGTTATTTGGGACTTTCTTTGTACATTTTATGACATGCACCGTCATTTACATTATCAAATGCATTTTTTATTTCGATTAAAAGACCAAGTTAATCAATAATTCAATGATCGACCATTCAGCGTTCACATCAGAACTGTTTGCATCCGAGCGAGTTTGCATTCAAAATATTTTCTTGTCTCGATGTTCTTAGAAATCATTCAATCGATGATGTACTGCAGAAATGTGGACAAAATTACCTCTGCTTTAATGTAACTTATGATGACATTCGATATGCACAAAGGTAGAGCGCAACGATTTACTTCTATCAAAATGCTGTTGAGTCTGGTTTTGAATTCTAAGATTTGACGATGAATGAATATGTACCTTAAGTGCTCAAGTCATGAAATAAAGTTACTTTCTGTTCTGTTCTATTCTGATAATATACTTGGGTCAGTTAACTGTCTTGACTTCTTATTTCAATAGCTCGGTCGTTATTCCACTTAAAACACAGACGTGCTTCATTCGAACCTCTGGTACACCAATGTTCGTTACAATGTTTACCCAAGGCTGTGAAACAACAACCGTTAGTCTCTTTCTACAGAAGCATTGTGTTCATGTGCGAAAGCCGCTATTGCATTTAAAAGGACGGTCATAAAGAAAGAATAAAAACACTGGGACAATGTATTTGTATGTCTTTCTGCTACTGAAATAGTGTGTCATTAATACTATAACAAGAATAGTGTGACATTTATACTATAACAAGAATAGTGTGAAATTCATACTATAACAAGAATAGTGTGACATTCATACCATAACAAGAATAGTGTGACATTTATACCATAACAAGAATAGTGTTACATTCATACTATTACAAGAATAGTGTGATATTCATACTTTAACAAGAATAGTGTGACATTCATACCATAACAAGAATAGTGTTATATTCATACTATAACAAGAATAGTGCGACATTTATACTATAACAGGGATAGTGTGACATTCATACTATAACAAGAATAGTGTGACATTCATACTATAACAAGAAAAGTGTGTCATTCATACTATAACAAGAATAGTGTGACTTTCATTCTATAACAAGAATAGTGTGACATTCATTTTATAACAAGAATAGTGTGACATTCATACTATAACAAGAGTAGTGTGTCATTCACACTATAACAAGAATAGTGTGACATTCATTCTATAACAAGAAAAGTGTGATATTCATTCTATAACAAGAATAGTGTGACATTCATACTATAACAAGAATAGTGTGACATTCGTACTATAACAAGAATAGTGTGACATTCGTACTATAACAAGAAAAGTGTGACATTCATACTATAACTGATATAGTGTTGAAAACAACTAAAGACTCCTTAACAAATACCATTCAGAATATAGAATCGTCGCTATATATGTATTGACCGTTAATACCAGCTATAATCGTTTCAGATAACAGGACTTTAATCGCGTTAATCCAATTAATATCGAGTTGAACGAGTGACCTTTGAATCGTGTAGAGGACATATACATAGCTAGTATCCTTTCGTTCAGCGTCGTAATCAAGTGATTGGCCTGTTTTTGAGTCCAAGCCAATTCCATAACCCAGGCAATTTTGATTCTATTTGTAGCAGACAACACGTTGACATATTGTGACGAAATACGAACCTGCTCACTGCTCATATTGAATAGGTTCGTATTTTTTTCACATTTCTTGATGAGTTGTTATTCTAAATGCTTGTGGTTTGTCTTACTTTTGTTGTTGTTGTTGTTTTGTTGTTGTTGTTGTTGTTGTTGTTTTTGTTATTGGCGTCTTTTTAGGGGGATTCCTTTTGCTTTGATATGTGTCATTAATGTTATTTGTAATTGACGCTTCTTTAAATTAGGCAAAGTATCTTAAAGATAGCAACACTGTCGGGATAATATACATCGTTTGTTGTTGTTGTTGTTTTGTTTGTGTCTTTATTGTTTTTTGCTTTCGTCGAGTCACGAGTGCAACACAGATTGTCAAAACAACATTTGAAATAAGTCGGACCGACCTTTCCTGACTCTGCCGTCGTATCAACGTTTATAAGTTTCCGTCAACTTGATGACTTGTGTTGTGTGATTTATTCCTGCACGAATTTCAATGATAAAAGTACACAATGCACTAACATCGGTTCTATGGTACTTGAAAGAATGGCATAAGGTATTTCCTGGAGAGAAACAACGTATCAATGACTGGCAAATTTCGTTAAAGTTGTGGCTGAACCAAGATAGGCTCGTACCTTGGCTTTAGAACTTACATAATGGAATTCGTAACTGGGTCTTGTTCAGTTCAAGTCACAGTTTTCTTAAGGCATTGTAAAGGTTTATACTGTCTTATATAACTACACTGAAAGGTGGTATCCTTGTACCTAATCTTGTTTTAAGTGTATGAATCACTCATAATGTGTGAATACCACACGTTTGATTACTATGGTTTAGATCAGTTTTCAATAATTTTTATGTTGCATGTATATACTACGTTCCGTGCATCCAAACCATTAACTGCTATTAAAGACTTGCCGAGCATGCAATTTAACATACGAGACAGACACCCATCTATCTCTATGCAGCTACTGTAAATTGGAGGACAGTTAACCATGGGGTAGAGTGCCGGCCTCGGGACACGAGGCTCGAATCGTGTGAGTAGAGGATTCCACCATGGGGTGTCCTTGGGCAAGACAAATTGTCTAGTCTGGTACTGGTAGGTCATCCAGGGAACATGTGCTATAAAAAAAAATGATCGAAAGTGGTGCTTTTACATTAATAAGAATAGATAGATCTTGCGATCTTTCATTAATCCCCATCCAGCGCGAGTACTACTCATGTATCCGGGAAGCAGAATCGAGAGTGATTAATCTAAGCTGTGTGAACTTGTTTCATAACCGATGTAAAGTAGGTAAATTTGAACTAAACTGTAAATTGTATATAATATAGAAAACATTTCAACAAATAGTCGCCTAAACCTTATAATGCTGGAACAGACTTCATGCTTCTACAAACAGGTTAGATGAAGGCCAGTCGCAAAGTAAATTGGCGACTAGCCAGTGATCTAACCTGTTTGCTACTCAGAGTATCTTTCCTCATAGAAATTAAGCAGATATTTAGAGTTTTGAAAAGCAGACGACACAAAAATCCTTTTTGAGAGAATTACCGAGTATTTTAAGACGAGAATGACTTGGCCACAGATTCTTTCTCATGTTTCTTACTCCGAGCATCTTGCCTCATCAAAATCAATCAGATATTTAATGTTTTGGAAAGCAGACGACACATAAATCTATTTTTAGAGAATTATCCAGGATTCTAGGACGAGAATGACTTGGCCACATCTACTTTCCCATGCTCCCGTGAGGGTTCTAATCCATTTAGCCAACCGATTTCACGGTCGACTTTCATCCAATCTTTAATCTCATAAACCCGCATTGACCGAACAGTCCATGTTAACACCTTTAGTGCACAAGGCTCGCTCTCTTTAACCCATTACCAAACGATAACCACATTTGACCAGTATGTTGCAGACGATTCTGGAAAACATTGAGGGAAAAGGAGATATTGCTCTTAGCGAGCAATTTCTCCTTTTCCCACAATATTTTCTGTTCTGTCAGAAGGTTATTTTTCCTCACATTTTGAAATGTCGTCTGTAAATTCTTTCAGTTTGGGACAGTTGAAAATTTGGCATTTGGTAAAGGATAAGATCGCCCGCATGACATCGGATTTTATAATCCAAATTGAACACAAACGAATGTTAGTGATAGCTATCAGTTAATTCTCGTTTCATTGCATTTTCCACCCCTTCTTCTTATCATAGTGGCTTTTACAAGATTCCCATACAGACATGGACACATGTGTTCATGTAATGAAATTATGATGTAACGTTTGAGGACTATTATTTTATCATTTAATATGCACTTCGAAGAGAGATACTCTTTGTCTTCTACAGAATACTTTTACAAATTCCATTAAACAGAAAATCTTTGAGCTCTATATGAAAGGTCTAGCAAACTACCTTTGATTTACATGTTTTATTTTACTTTGGTTTTCCTAACCTTCAGAAAAGGAGAACATGTCGACCCAATTCCTTTTTCTGACGAGTGACAAATATCAACCTTCACAGAAATGTGTGCACAGTACATGTATACGTGAAAGGTTAGCTAAATCAATTGCTGCACCGTGTCTGGCTATTTCAATAACAACGAAACAACATTTCATTGTAGATCCTTTGCGCCATACCTTCCGCCAGGTTTTACAACATGGGGAGAACATCTGACACTTACAAACACTTTGTCAGTTATCAATCGAAAACGTCTTGTATTCTTAAAAAGGCTTGTTCATTGAAACCATTTCCCTCAATTTTGACACAGTTCATGTGTTCCGAATGAGGCTTTTTATAACGTGTGCATCAGAGCAAAAGGGTCCACCCATTTTTCCACTTGGAAATTACATCAATGGATGAATCGACATGATTAATCCATCGCCGTTTTACATCAATCGCGCTAACAGCTAACCATATTTAACTCTTTTCTCACTTTTGCCAATCGATAATAAGTTAGAATATCCATAATCCGCCATTTTGAAACTCTTTCTTTCGTCGGATTACTTCGGTCGTCCTCGGCATACATCGGTCGGTGCCACGACCGATGTATACAGAAAACAACCGAGGTAATCCGAGGGAAGAATGAGTTTTAAAACGGTGGATTGTGAGTATTCCACTTTAATCTTCTTGTTGGTCTTCTTGTTGTAACGATACGCATCAGCTTTATTTGTAATCAATTTTCAGGGAGTCTATCATTTTATATGTTGATAAGTGCTTTACCTAAAATGTTAAGTAACTTTCATTTTTAGAATTTGTCTAAACTATAAAATGCTCGGACGTAAGTAGATATAACTACTTTCCCTCTACTTACTTATTTCAATAATGCCTTGTCAATAACCCAAGACCCTTGAATATACGTGTTGAATTGGCATGTTTACGGGAGGAAAATTGCAATCTTAATGATCGAAGTACCTCAAGTGGAAACGTTATTTATACGAATTCACTCTTCAGACCAAATAAGTGGTTAAATCAGTCAATATTGAATGTTCTTCTAGGCGACATCAATATTGGCTCGTCGAAAACGAGGCGTTTGCAGACGGAAGCTTACATAGTGATGGAATGCTTATACATTCCTCTAGCCAGTTAGATAAAAGAAAAAAAAACAGATTCAATCTCGTCTTTTCATTAAAGAAATCTTTAAAAGGAAGGCGAATCCGAATCGAGTGAGCATTTGACAAATATATATATACGAATGTTTGCCTTAAAACCCAAACGTTGTGGAAAGAATAGGTTATGGTAAACAAGCAAAAATATGAGTTATAGACCAGCATATGTAGCCCGTTATTCATCTTTTTGTTTGTTCTTTATAAAATCCATTTCTGGAGATTTACCCAGCAATCTAAGAATTTAAACAAACGAAAAGTGCCTGGAGAGATGTGACCTCAACTCTCATACCTATCTTGATATTGTAACAAATCGAAATTGAAAAATGCAAAAGAAGAACTGTTAATGACTTGATTGAATTTTGAAAAAAAAAAAATAAGAATTCTTTTTTTATAACGGTCATATGTTTCCATTATTCAAAATGGTTTATTAACCGACATGCGACATGAAACTAAATTATGTACTACGTATAATGCCTAAGACTTTGTGTACCTAAAGTAACGTAAGTATGTATATTAAGTCAAAGTAACATGACATGTTACATCAAACCAATGTTGTGCGTATCCAAACATCCTATGTATTGTTAAGTATGTAAATACGAGTCAATGTGCTACACAGACTATATTTGACATTTTTCCGCATTTAGATAAAAATTCATTTTGCACTTTAAGAGTAACAAATGATATTTGTTTTACCACTCCATATGGTCAACACTGGTTACGTTAATTGCTGGTCAAGAATACAACGGAACCTACCCCGGAAGAGTATTATTGACCAACAAATGACCTACGAAGAAATATTGCCGTAAATAGAACCTGCGGTTGTAGAGGTAGCTTCAATAACAAATTGTTTACATATGACTTAACTAGTCTGATAAACATAATCCTGTTCAGATAGACACTGTGCGTAGCGCAGTCAAGTTAGTCCTATATTTCGTTCAAACTGACGGAGTTTAATACATTGACATCACCTTCAAATGCCTTTAAAGTCAAGTTAAGTTCGTGCTTTCAGTTCCATAGTCACTGAGCATGCACATTTCAACTGACGCAGATAGCACAAGAACAAAGTCTCGAATTGCGGCGAGATTTCGGTGACCATTTAAGGAATTGTATTATTAGAATATCCATTCGTTTCGCATGAAAGCAGTTAGTGCTTCGACACAATGTTGTTGAATTCGCGCCAATATTAAGATGCATAGATTGGTGAACTGACCACTGTCGGTCTTCTTCAGTGCTTTTAGAACATGATGGAAGCCAAATTAATGTAGACATGATCCAGGAAATCGTTTTACTAAACGGTTTAACCCTTTCCCAAAACAAAATTTTCGACTATCCCAAAAGTTGGCAGACGACATTTCAAAATGTGAAAAATTGAAATATAATCTTGATAGGGCAGAAGACATTGTGGGAACAGGAGAAATTATTCGTTAAGAGCAATTGCTCCTTTTCGCAAAATATTTTCCAAGATCTCTGCAAGAAACTGGTTAAATGTCGCCATTGTTTGGTAATGGGTTAAAGTATTTAAGTAAAAACTGTCAATTAATTAAGAGAACCACATAGTTTGTCATTTACTCGGATTTTCCCTAAATAATGATGATTTATCATCATTATATAACTCAAGCACCGAAATTCAATAATCATGGCCTAAATAAGTTCCGTATTCTTTGTCAAAGATCGATTATAAACATTATTTTTGTATCGTTTATAGCTCATAGAATCAGGCACACCCCTCTATAATATCAACCGCATTCAAAATTATAAATATCAGTTAAAGAGGTGTTCTTTATCTATTTAATTCGGTAATTTTCTGAAGCTAATTTCCTATGAGAACTAAAGGGTTTAAATCCCGGTTTATAAAGACCTATTGAGTGAATCAGGATTTACATTAACAACTACCCCCACTAAACCCGTTGCAAACTTTCGAGATTTTGTAACTGATCCAAAAAGAAAACCCTTGTAGATATGTTTTGAATGCATGGTGCGGGATTGTTTCTTTTGAAAATGACCATAATGCATCAGGATAAATAGGTCGTAAGTTCCATTTTCATCTTTTGTTACAATACAAGTATTTGATTCATTCGTTTTGATTGCGTGTGTTAAAATTGAAAACAAATTGGGCAAAGTGTTATAGTCCGACTTAAAAGCTCTTTAACATCGAAACAATTACGATTAGCAAGTACGCCATAAATGTTCGATCCGGGTCTCCACAATTACGTGTAAAGCACGAAATGTTGTTCTTGTATAGTTAAACGGTATATCGTCAGAATTGTGGTTTGAATACATTCCTCTTGAAGAACGGAAAAGATTGTTAAGGACGAGTTAAGGTGAAAAAGTGTTGAATTGACAAAGCGCCCGTTATTTGTACAAATCATTTATACAAGTGGTTTATATAATATATTTGTTTCTAATCGCGTCTGAGGCTATTTAACTCTACACTTCGTCCTATTAAATCATCGTAACGCATTTAATCGAATACAATGTGCTCTCAAAGAGTTACACAAATTGAAACCTTTGTAGCAAATACAGTTATTATGTTTTATATCGGGGAGTTTATATATGTTCTTACGCTGTTTACAAAACGCCCCTCGACATCTTCATAGAAGATCTCGCTTGCCTTTGTATCACCGCTACGTAGTTGTGTAAATATTTTCATATTCTAAAATAAGCATACTTGACGTTTTTTAGAGTCCCAAACTTTCAGCAAAACGAGGAACGCAAAAATGTTCTTTTGATTCGGTGTCTTTCTACAAAATACGGTCATTCGCATATTCTTGATTTCGAGCAAACCAGTAAAACACTTGTTGAAATTCTTTTTTAACCCATGGTTTATGACGTTCTTCTGATATCCACTTATGACTGGTCTAAATATAAAGTAACAGCAGATGGACAAGGTTATAGTATCTATTTGATATTGGTTTAAGTAATTGAACAAAATAGATTACACGTTTGTCACATTCGTGTCTAACGTATGTTGCAACAGATGCAGAAAATAAGATATTTTGATTGAAGCGGCGTCTTAAAAGTTCATGTTCGCATACAATTGCAGCAAAACATTTCTGCTTCATTTTTAAGGGTTTTAGGATGTTGCAGATCATAAGCAATGTCAAGATTTGATTGGAAAATAGTATACAGCCAAATTATCTAGATGACATTGAACACATAACTCCTTTCCGGGAAAATCGAAATTACAATTATCATCTCTATCATTTTTGTATTTCATTGTTTGATTGCGTGTTCTTCTTTTAATTAAGAACCAATTGAAAAACAATTCCATTCGTTCATTGAGATGTATTTCTTACGAGAAGCACATTTAGTTAAAGGTAGTTCTAGAATATGATGTAAGTCAAGGATATGTATACTTCTCAGGAAATCGTCATTCTCCAAAACGGCAGGTTATGTCTCTTTTCTTATATCACAGAAATAAATACATAATAAAATGTATATTCAGTGCTGTTTTAAGTGACCATTGTTATGGGCGCCAGTCATTCAGATGTCTCTTTTTTTCTTTTATATGGGTTTTACATCACATCAACATTATTTCAGTTATGTAGCGATGCCCGACTCTGAATGATGGAGGAAGACCCATAAGGGCTGGTCAAGGCGGGTAGAACCATTGGCATTCCGTAAGTCAGTCAGGAGACTGCCTCTCATGAAAATCCATATCCCTCTCAAGTTCTTTACTCTAACCACTAGGCCACAGAAGCCCCTCAGAAGGCTCAAGAAGGAGCTTTCTAAATGACTTGCGCCTTGTATCAAGATTACCTCAGACTAAACAAACTTTCACCGATTGTTTAAGAATCGACCCTTAAAACGAGGTTGACTGTTTATAAGATTTATCATTGCTTTTAAGAAGCGTGTGGGTATATTTCATCAACAGTTTGTATATTAAAGGCTGTCAAAACCATTGCTATCTTCGTTTTTCTTTCTTTTTTTTTGCACCAAATGACTTTCAAGTTGAATAACTATTCCCCTTTTACCAGGTACCATTGCAATCATTATCAGAACATCCAAGATTAATTAACGACTTAAACTATGAATAGTTTCTAATCATGATAATAAATATCAATATCATTTTTCAATGATATATATACCATGTGAATTTATCATAACGTTTTTTTTATAAAACTGACTCACTTACCATAAAACATTGGCGGAAGCGTTGTCGAGAAGCTCGTACCCGTACAATTACTCGAGCGACTGTCCGGTCGGCCCTCGGGCATAGAGTTCGAGTGGTGAAACGCCGGTGGCATGGTCACCGCCCCACGGATAGGGGGCAGGGATACCCCACTCATCTTGAGACCTGTGTAAATCCCCTCTCAACCACCAAAACAAAAACTAAATATCAATCCTCAAAACCGCAGATCCTCAGCAAGCTATCCTGTGTGCCAAGCGACAAAACGTCAGAACGTGTATCACGTTTTTCGGGGTCAGATATTTTTTCCCGGTTAATGATAACTAATAATATAATCAACGAAAGTCGATGTCATTTGTTAAAAATCATAATCCGCGAATATTACGGTTGGAAAATCAAATCGATGATCACTCTCATTTTTGTTTTCTTTGAGCTGATACAAATCAATTTTAGATATATTCCCCACGTCCGTTAGAAATCCTCGCTCAGGTCAGTATAGTAACATATATAACATGGGAGAATCGGCAATGCAGTCGCATGGAACCACACACTCCGGTCTCTAGCGTTAATCCATGCCCACTAATTCGTTAAGAATGAACTCTAATCACACACGCAACGTTTTGGACGTCTCCCGGACACCCTTTGGCATGATACTGAGCGGCAAGTAAAGTCGGCGCATAAACCACCGCAAATGAATCAGAATCAAAATTGAACAAATCAAACGCGTCGCAATTGAAGTTATGTTTGCATATCCGTTCGATATTCAAAACGTTGTAATTCTATCAATCCAGGTTTAGGATTTTACATTTTATGTTAGAATAGCAAGATGTGTGTTGGGATCTTTTTTATATTAGTGTAGGAGTCAATTTTAATAAGGGTTTCCCTTTGCTAGATAAATGTTTACTTTATCAACACAAAACAAATGTTCTTGTTAACAACTAAGGAAAAGAAGCCTTTATCTAAAGCGCTTTTTTAACAATATTGTTTCATATTTCTTCTCAAAAACGTTTTCAGATAAATTGATATTTGTCTTTTTATGTTAAAAAGGAGTTACATGCTAACAATATATTTGTTGTTTAATGAGGGATAAAGGTCCGATACCTAGGTAATTAATATGCAAATCCAATATGATTCGGTCAGGTGTTATGTTCCACACACATTTTGGGCTATCGGACAATCAGAATCTTAACTGACAATACAACAGTTACTACTTTATGCATACCCGTTCCCCCCATTATGAACATTTAAAGTCGTCCAAAATGAGATTATCAACAAACGATGGTATGAAGTGATGAAGAATCCAATAAACATTGGAGAACTAATTAGCTTGAAACGTTGTGACAAAGAAGGAAACTGCTCGTTGCCTGCAATCTTGCTTTTCTCACAATGTTATTTTACTTTATCTCAGGTGGTGTGTTTTAATTTGTGTAATCGATTCACGAAGATGGGGGTAAAAAAGATTTAGTTAATGAATAAAAAGGTATTGCCAATCGTATAGTCTTTGAACATTATTATGTTATTCCGTGAGCAGATATAAATAAAGTCTAAACAGACACTTTAAAAAACACCTTTTTTTATTTCAACTTTGATTTCTTACTCCCAAATTCAGCTTTTTGTGGCATTTATCTGTCATTCTTCTTATATTCAATGACTTTGATCCCAGTTCCAAAGGAGATTCGCGTTTTTATAAGTGCCGTCTGCTAAAGCATCTAAATAAGACCAGTCACAAAATCCCATTTCAAGAAATGGTATAAAAAGTCAAAAAAATAATAATAATGAGAACATGGTCTCAAAATAAATGTTGACCGGGCGAGCTAAGCCCTACACATAAGAAATAAAAGTAAAAAAATATATGTCGTTGAAACAACACAGTTGTTGTATTGTTGTTTGATGTACAATCAAAAGTAGCTGTTTAAAGTATTATTAATTCAGGAAGCGTCATTTTAATTAAGTATGTGCAGTTTTCATGATCTTAATTTCAAAAGCTATGTCGCGCTTTTGGATTAAAATACACGTTAATTCGCTGTATACAAACTGTCAAGAATTAAAAAACAGTCTAAGTTTGCTCTATTAACTATTCTTCACTGCGTATCATATAACAATACAGCAGTTGTGCGGTTTTACAGAATTTTGTGACTTCAAAATTTCATCACATCTGTGTACGAACAGCACCTTTAATATCATAAGTTCTTCGATAGTTAAGAGATAAAACAAGCACTCACTTTCTGTAGTTAAAGACCTAAAATATTTATGACGCACGTACACGGTCCTTACTTTATTCAGCCCATGCAACCATTTAGAATTTCTTTAACTTGAATGTATTTGGCTTAAAAATGGTTAAGGGTTTTAACATTTATTGGTTACAATTTCAGCGTATTTGCAAAGCCTTTTGGCGTTCAATTAGAACGGGTGTTCAACTTTAATAGCAACGTCTCTAAGATTTTCTTATCCTTGCTTAACACTTTACCAAATCGACGCGCACCTGGCTATAAAGTCGAAGTCTCTGTCCAAACTGTGAGGGTAACAGTCGAAACGTCAATCAAATATTAGTCGAAATGTAGAAGTTATGGATTAAAAAAAAAAAGCTCTTACAAATAATTTCTCTTTTGTATTAGTAATTTAGAGAATCGTTTGATTCAGATTAATGAAAATTGTTGATGGTTTGATATAATTGTAACCCATTACAAACCAAAAACGACATTTGACCAGTTTGTTGCAGACGACTCTGGAAAACATTGTGGGAATAGGAGAAACTGCTCTTAACAAGCAATTTCTCCTTTTCCATGATTTTCTGCCTTATCAAAAGAGTATACTTCAATTTCTTCACATTGTGAAATGTCGTCTGCAAACTCTTTAAATTTGGGACAGTCGAACATTTGGCGTTTGGTAAAGTGTTAACATATCGTTCTTATCACCCGTATGCTATTGATCGTAAGTTCGTGACCAAACCCTCACGTACCGAAGCTTTTGGTAATAACACTCCTACGAAATATCTAACTCATTAGCACATGTAAAGATTTTAGAAATATTCAAAACAAAAGATATTTAACTTGTTTTATTGCACACTCACCTAACGTGAACACGTAACTACTAGTGTGCATTTTCTGTGTTTGTTGGGGAGAAGTTTATGGGTATATGCAGCGTGTGATATCATAACTCAGTTTCCTAGAAGAAAAAAAGCTGTACTTAAAGCATAACCCTGTTAACCTTTGGTAAGGTTGATTTAAATAGACAATCCCACAGATTGAGTGATATGAGTTGTAATGTTGAGAATCAACACATGTTAAAAATCACATTTTTTTTTGTCGTAATATTTTTGAATACCGTCTGCTTCAAATATGCATGAGGTCGGTTGTAAATGATGTTCGGTTGACAGCGGGAATTGTTTACAACTGATTCTAAAATCTGATTACCAACTGGGCTTAAAAGTCTACATCGATGTACTGAATATTTATTATAAGCTTGCCTAACCCTACTATTTATAGCCAACAACAGTCGGGGGAATGGAGGACGTTGACTTGAAGCTATATTCTGGATCAAGATGAGGAATGTGTCGAGCTTAAATTCTATTCAGTTTATTCTTTTCTCATGGCATATAGATTTGTAATTTGGGGCATAGATTTGCAGTTGTATACTTAATTCTAGAAGCACAGTCTTGTCACCAATGCTAAAACTATAATCTTTACATCAATTCTAGAAGCATAGTCTTTACATGAATCCTAAAAGCACAATCTTTACAACATCAATAATAGAAACACACTATTTACATAAATGCTAGAACCACACTCATTACATGTATGCTAGAGCCAATATCTTTACATTAATGCAAGAAGCATAGTCTTTACATGAATATCAAAAGCACAATCTTTACATCAATATTAGAACACATTCTTTGCATGAATGATAGAATTACAATATTAACATGAATGTTAGAACCACACTCTCTACATGAATGCTAGAAGCATAATATTTGAGACATGAATGCTAGAACTCCACTCTTTACATGAATGCTGGATCCATACGCTTAACATGAATGCTGGATCAACACTCTTTACATGAATGCTAGAAGCATAGTATTTGAGACATGAATGCTAGAACCCCTATCTTTAGATGAATGCTAGATCCATACTCTTTACATGAATGCTAGATCAACACTCTTTACATGAATGCTAGAACCCCACTCTTTACATGAATGATAGAACCCCACTCTTTACATTAATGATAGAACCCCACTCTTTATAGAACAGAACAGAACATATTTTATTAGAACTTAAGCATATTAGCTCATTGTTCTTAAAATACAATTACATACATAACAATGAAAATAGTGTCATTTCATATATACGATTCGACTTAGCAAAAAGCATTGCTCTGAAATAAGAGAACAAAAGTTCTAATTTACTTTTATCAGAAATCATGATGACAAAGTGTATAAATAGCCATCGATGCCTTGCTAAACTGAAAATTTAACTAAGATTAAGTATTGACTAGAGACATCAATGATGGTTTTCATTCTACAAAGTTGTGTATGAGAGAGTTAAAAACGTTTTCAACAATCCTAAAACATATCTAGTTATCATTTCTTGACATAAACTGATTTCTACTTTGTAAGGCACTTTTACAAAACAGTGCATGGTTTGTCAGTATTTTGCTGTTTTGAGAATTAAGCAGACAAATAAATTTTTGCATATTTGGTCTTTCAATGAAACATTTTTCAATATAATGCAATCTTAATCTTTTAAAATAAGGGCAAATTATATGAGTGCTAGAACCCCACTCTTTACATGAATGCTAGAATCACACTCTTTACATAAATGCTAGAAGCACACTCTTTACATGAATGCTAGAAATATGATATTTGAAATATCAATGCTAGAAACAAACTCTTTACATTAATGCTGTAATTTTGTTTTGTTAGGTTAAATAGAATTTTATGGATATTTTCTTTCTCTGATCACGGCTGTCAGTTCACCAGTATTCGCATTTCCTAACAAGGCCTCTGCATCTTAACCACTCACTGATCTTCCACACGAATACAGTTGTTTTCGTCCACAAGGGAATACAATCTTGAAATAGGCCGACAACAATATCCAAACTCCGCACAAGATGACTTCCCTTTGCTGCTCTGCAGTACAGCTCTTACCTTTGGGAAGGGAGATCACTGTGTAAGAGAACAACTAATATCCCTTGCATAGTTATCGCTCCTCTCTCACCACATGAGAGTGTAGCGGGAAAGATACTCTGGTAGAGATTAATCCCCTTATGTGTGGTTCTCTGCTTGAAAATGTACTTTTTGTCATACAATGCTGATGCATCCTTAAAACAAAAACTTCATAAATAATTCCGACAAGAAAAGAAACACTCAAAATTGAAATAAACAATCAACAAAGCAATGCGAAATTGTTTATTTTCTCTCATGGTTGTACAAAGAATCTGGTCGCAGGTAATCTTGGTTTTATACCACCTTTTACGTGACAGTATTTCAATTCTAATTGAATCACATATAAATGGGTAACAGTAGATGTTCATCTAACCTTGTTTATTATGCATTTTTAACAGCTAGACGAGGTTTCTATACCGACGAGGCATCACGCGTTATATCCCTTACATTATAAAACTTATCGTTTTTAAGCAATAGACCCCTCCGATTACATAAAGCGACAAAAGCATATCCGTGGTAATGCGCTCAATATTATGTCTCATTGTGCTCATTGGTTGGTTGGTAGGCCTATGTTAAAAATGAGGACAAATTCTTGTTTCCGATATAACACTTTGATTTTTATGTAGACAGTGTATTCTTAATTCTTATTTAATGAATAAAGAAGACACATTTATGTTACCTCTGTGTCCCTCCTGAGAAATGCTGCTTTACTAACCACTCATTTGTCGATGAGTCCAATAATCAATGATATATGTAACGAAGTTTGTCATCACCTAATAACAAATCGTAATTGATTTCAGAGAAGATCAATACACATTTTAGAATAGATAACAACTACTCGTGGATCACTATTTCGGTGTTTAATTAGACTTGCTTCTATTTAACGAAGCGTTCCTAGGCAGTTGTTAACCCCTTGTGTGGGCACTAGTTAAATATGTGATGACGTCAGGTCAGAAGAGAAAATAACACCTAGATTAGACAAAGGATTTTGATTTTTTGACAATCTCGTATTACAGTTTACAAACTCATCATAACATTGTAAAATGAAGAAAAAAAATAGGGTAGGTATATTCTGTTGACTTTTCTCTGTTGACCAGCTGACTGCTGACCGCTGACCAGCTGACCAGAGGGTATAAAATGCTGACCAGTATTTTGCTGACCAGTATTTTGCTGACCAGGGTAATTTTGATGACCCCCACTGACTGACTGATAAGAACTGATAAGTGATAAACAGCTCCCTATAACCAAATCAATGTAGAAAAAGAAGCTTTTGAGTACTAGTGCTTCAGGAGCAGTTTTTGAACTTTGCTATTGTCATTATTTCTTTGTTGCTTTCGTTCATAGCATGTTGGAACTTCTTATTTAAGAAATATTAATATGTGGAAAAAGGAGAAACTATCTCTAAATCATGTTTTTTGCACATTTTCAAAATCTTGATGAAAGGCTATGCTTATTTTTTCCTTTTCTTTTTAAAGATTTAATTGTTTGCTGTTTTTGGCCAATGTTTCACTGTTATTGTATTAGATGTAGGAGAATTATATTAGTTTATGTGAGTAAATCTGGCAGTTTCAAATATCAGATATCTTGTAATGTTTTCTTTATAATTCATCAAGATAGCATAATTAAAAAACAAATCAAAGAATCATAAATTTTGTTTCCATTGTTTAATATTCATAATTAATAAAAAAAAAGCATTTAGGACTGATCAGCAACTTTTCGACATGTACGCAGTCAGAAGATAATTGGTCAATAATGATGTAGAGGGCTCTGTAAGCATTCAAACAGAAATGAATTAAACTTAAAACATAAAGTTCATTGCAAATTAAGCACTTTGGCTTCTATTTTAATCATAGTAGCACAAGATTTCTTTTAAAGTTTACTGACTGACTAATAAGATCTGATAAGCCATAAACAGCTCCTTATAACCAAAACAATGTAGAAAAAGAGGTAATTTAGGAAAAGAAGCTGGCTCTACCAAATTCAAGCAGACATTTATTTTTCATTCTTTAAATCTTAAAAGTTTAATTTGAAAAAATTGAAATTTTTCCTAACATGGTTTTGTGAAAAAAAATCTTGACTAAATGTCAATCTCATGCATTTTTTTATTTCTTTGAAAAAAATGTGTTTAATGGTTTTGATTAAAGTATCACTGTTATTGTTTTTAATAAAGGAGTATATCAGTTGATTTGAGTAATTTTATTTGTCATTTTAAGGAATCTCATATTTTTTTCCCATTTTAATACATACAACTAATTTAGATTGCATCTATTTTAAGAAATTAAAGTGGTATAAAATATGTCAACATTGTAATACATATCCATCATTAGAAAAAAAAAGAAAAATTGTTGGATTTGACAATGTGTTGACATGAATGCAGTCAGTCAGCAGAACTGGCCAACAAAGATGGAAAAGGGCTCTGTCAGCATTCAAACACAATCAAATTAAAAGTTAACAGAAGTTTAATGCAAAACAAGCACTTTAAAAACCCTTTTCCTTATTTGAGTAAAACACATATATTTTACCAATTCCTTTTCAGTATTAGGACAAGATTATGTGTTGGTAAGCATTATTCAATTTTCTTAAAAGCAGACCAATGTTTTGCTGACCACATTACTTTTGCTGACCCCTTTCAAAGACCTAATAAACAGTCTTTTTATTAGGTCTTTGCTCCGATTGACTGACTGATAAGAATTTATATGCAATAAACAGCTTCTCAAATCATGATACAAAAAGAAGTAGCTGGCTTCATCATAGTCCAAATGCCTCAGGATAATAAGTTTTCTTTTCGGTGATCTGTCTTTTCATTCCTAATTTTTTTATTTAAATCCATTTTTTTGTATTCATTGAAGGGACTTACTCAGATGTTTGTGCTCTTGGATTAATAAATGTAATTAACTTGATATTAACACTCATTGTTACTAAACAAAGACATCATCCAATTTCATTTCTTCTAAGTGTATTTTTAGCTTCTCAAAACTGGTGGAAGAAATTTTTTCCAGGTATCATTTCATTCTTGTGGTTGACCATTGTATAGGTTGAGCTTATTACCAAGACACATGTACCCTTCACATTAAGGCAAATTGTTGGTTTTCCCCATGTTCATGTAGATAGCAGTCTTGTGTAATACATTGATGAGTGGAACTATATAGCATACCAGTCATTAGTACATGTACCAGTATATTGGTTTTATATACCTGGTCAGCAAATTTGGGGGGCAAATGTACATATACCGTTTATTGCAGATTTTCCAAATAGTCAATTATGTGTAAGTCTGTTTAAGGGAATGAAAATAAACATGTGACTATTTAGATGCATTGTAGAAAGAAAACGAAAACATATTAGATGGCCGATATTTGAGAATGCCAGATTAACTTATAAAGTTATATACAAAATCATATCAAGAACAGTTTCTCCCTTTCTCTCATGCCAACATTTCTAGAATTTTGAAAAATGCTCCCAAAATACAATTTCACAAAAGTAAATAATTTCTAATAAATTAAAAAAAAAAGGGAAAATGGAAACTCGAGAAATTAACAAAAGTATCTATTCTGAGACAAATGACTCAGGTAGAGCCAGCTATTTTTTCTGCAGTGTTCTGATAATAGAGAGCTGTTTATTGCCTATATAGCCATTCTTATCAGTCGGTCAGTGGGGGTCATCAGAATTACCTTGGTCAGCTAACACTGCTACTTTTTAGACCAACCAATCTACTGTTGTCCAAAGACCTAATAAACACAGATAAGCAACTCTGCAAAATACCGTTCTTTCTCGCGTTGACATCTCGTTCGCGAGATTTTGTCTTCCTGTAAATACAGACGCTTTATTTTGTTAATCAAAGCGTCTGCCGTCGCTGATCAGCTATGGTAGCCCTTTTATTGACCCGCCCGACCCCCAAAACCAATAAACAGATGGCCACCAGCTGTGGTGCCCTGCTGTGATAATTACCGGGGATTATAACTTATTGTAATATTGCACTGTGTCAAACTGAAATGTCTAGCTAAATTTTATGACGGAGGAAAATTTCAGCAGCAAAATTTTCTGTTAAAACATTAGCTTAAATCTATACTTTTGTGGAATGGGTCTCTAAATGGGAATTATCTTTTTTTGCGGCATATCATGTACAATATTCTATGAATTAATGATTCGTAATGGGGAACATTCTATTTTCTTTGAAAAATGTACTCAATACCATCATCATCACCATCTGCATCATCATCATCAACAATGTTAGAATTATATTATCAAACAACAACTAGCTAAAGGTTTTATCCATTCTAATAAAATCTAGATATAAAAAAATAAATGCGTGTGTATTTTTATTTATAAATGAAAAATAATCGTTCTGATAAATTTTCAAATAAAGATAAACGTTCAGGAAGAAAGTTCATAATTTCTGTTTCAATAAGAAATTTTCTGTAAGTAGATCATGGTCATGTGAAACATTCTCATTCCAGTGAACGGTCGTCAGATTTCTAAAACAACTTGGCACAAGAAAGAACGTATGCCTGACCTTTTTTTAAAGAGATACAGACTTGGCTACCTAACCTCAAAAAGCAACCTTACAAGTGATATAAATGGAATTAATGTACGAATTTGTAGAAAGAAAATATTTAGCATATAAACCATTGTTTTCAATAAATGAAAACTTCATTTTTTCCCTTATCAAAATTCTAGATAATTCGAAAAAGAAGGGTTAACGTGCCCATTGTTTATCAAGTGATATACAGGAAGCTTGCATCATACTATTGTACTTTATTGTCAACTAAGAATTTGAATTATCCCCGTGGGGGTTAAAATAACAGACATTCCAAAGACTAGGCTAACTTTAGAATTACATTTTGTATAAGATCTTTTTAGAGTGTCTTCTCAGCTAGAGCCATATACTTCTGCGCACAAATATGCACCCGAGTCTGCTTTTTATCTCTTGATTTGCAGCATGTTGATGTCATACACTTCCAGAACACACAAACATGCTGTCATTAGCGGCAAATTTTACACTTTCTTTGCATGAAAATTATTTCCAGCTGAACCAAACAGAACATATCGTTACATCTTCCACGTATACAGTTTATATACAATAAGAGAGTACTAAGAATAAATTCAAATTAAAAAAAAACAAGATCAGTTAAGAGAATTTAAATGCCTCTTAACATCACAAAAATATGAAAAAATGTTCTTGATCTTCAATTGGTCGATAAAAATATGTGTAATGAATCAAAGTTTGTCTAAATCAACCCATATTTTGTTTTTGTTTCCGAGGAGTTAGACAAAAACTATTGCTCTACTACTAAAACATGCAACCATATGATTTCAAAAAACCAAGACCAGATAAGAGAATTAAAATGCCTCTCAACATCACAAAAATGTATAAAAGCCCTTGATCTTCAATTGGTCGATAAAACTATGTGTAATGAATCAAAGTTTGTCTAAATCAACCCATATTTTGTTTTTGTTTCCGAGGAGTTAGACAAAAACTATTGCTCTACTACTAAAACATGCAACCATATGATTTCAAAAAACCAAGACCAGATAAGAGAATTAAAATGCCTCTCAACATCACAAAAATGTATAAAAGTCCTTGATCTTCAATTGGTCGATACAAATATGTGTAATGAATCAAAGTTTGTCTAAATCAACCCATATTTTGTTTTTGTTTCTGAGGAGTTAGACAAAAACTATTGCTCTACTTCTAAAACATGCAACGATATGATTTCAAAAAACCAAGACCAGATAAGAGAATTTAAATGCCTCTCAACATCACAAAAATGTATAAAAGTCCTTGATCTTCATTTGGTCGATAAAACTATGTGTAATGAATCGAAGTTTGTCTCAATCAACCCATATTTTGTTTTTGTTTTCGAGGAGTTAGACAAAAACTATTGCTCTACTACTAAAACATTCAACCATATGATTTCAAAAAACCAAGACCAGATAAGAGAATCTAAATGCCCCTCAACATCATAAAAATGTATAAAAGTCCTTGATCTTCAATTGGTCGATAAAAATATGTGTAATGAATCAAAGTTTGTCTAAATCAACCCATATTTTGTTTTTGTTTCCGAGGAGTTAGACAAAAACTATTGCTCTACTTCTAAAACATGCAACGATATGATTTCAAAAAACCAAGACCAGATAAGAGAATTTAAATGCCTCTCAACATCACAAAAATGTATAAAAGTCCTTGATCTTCAATTGGTCGATAAAAATATGTGTAATGAATCGAAGTTTGTCTTAATCAACCCATATTTTGTTTTTGTTTCTGAGGAGTTATACAAATACTCTACCATCCCATTCAATTCTAGACATATAGCACTTTCGGTTCTATTGATGATACACGTGTTTCACCAGTGGTAAAAGGAAATCAATTGTCTCATATGCAATTATTAATAAAAACAACACACTAATAAAGGAATGTTAAAACTATCGAAAAATTAATAAAATAAACGTTAGTTTTCACACTTTATTCAACCTTCGTTCACATCGTCTAGCTGGCAGACACACTTCAGTGCAGACGAGATTAGGAAGTCTCGCATAGTCTCCCGAAATCTCATCCTCCACGAGATGATAAGGGAGTTCGGTCTTTACCTATGGGGAGTTGCTTATCTGTGTTTATTAGGTCTTTGTGTTGTCCAACCAACACACAAAACAAAACCCATTTATCAAAAATAATTGTGCTACTTTATTTAGAATAAAAGGTAAAATGCTTGATTTGCATTAAAAATAAGTTTAAATATTAATTTAATTCTGATTGAATATTGATAGAACAATTTGTCTGACTGACTATTTCCATGTCAAGAAATTGCTGACCAATCCTTTGGATCAATCAACACATTTATTATTTAACCCTTTCCCAAATTACAAATTGTCAACTGTCCCAAATTGAAAGAGTTTGCAGGCGGCATTTCAAAATTTGATGAAATTGCACAATATTCTTCAGAAAGAGCAGAAAACTTTGTGGGAAAAGGAAAAATTGTCCCTTATGAGCAATTTCTCCTTTTCCCACAAAGTTTTCTAAAGTCGTCTGCAACAAAGTCGTCAAATGTCGTTATTGTTTGGATAAGGGTTAAGCATGGATTCATAACAATATGACAAACTTAATAGTCCTTTGATTTCAGTTGTATGCATATCGAAATCTAGATAAAATTTAGAAAAAAATGAGAAAAGCTGACATTTTTAATTACCACAACTCACATTAAGTGCCATAGTACTCTTTAAAGTTAATACAATTTACTTTTGAAAAGATGAAAATATTAACATAACATTTATTCAAGATTTTCAAATTGTACAAAGCAATGTTAAATTAAAAAAAAAGATTAAATTGAAATTTGACAAATGGATTTTTCTGTTTCAAAGGCATTTGACTATCATGGAGCCAGCTACTTTTTCTGCATTGTTTGATTAAAGGGAGCTGTTTATGGCTTATCCATTCTTATCATTCAGTCAGTGGGGGTGGGAGTCATCAAAATTACATTGGTCAGCAAACACTAGTCGGCTTTTTAGACCAACCAATCTACTGTTGTCCAACCAACATACAAAACAAAAACCATTTATCAAAAATAATTGTGCTACTTTATTTAGAATAAAAGGTTAAATGCTTGATTTGCATTAAAATTACGTTTAATATTAATTCAATTCTGATTTAATACTGATAGAACAATTTGTCTGACTGACTGCTTCCATGTCAAGAAATTGCTGACCAATCCTGTGGACCAATCAACACGTTTCTTATTTATTCATGGATTTAGAACAATGTGACAAAATTCATACTCCTTTTATTTCATTTGAATATATATAGATCTATATATATATCAAATCTAGATGAATTTGAGAAAAAACATGAGAAAAGCTGATATTTGAAAATTACCACAACTCACATAGATTGACATAGTACTCTAAAAGTTGATACAATTAATACATTTAACAATGGAAAAAAACATGTAACAATTTACTTTTAGGAAAAAGAAAGAAAAAAATAACAGCATTTATTCAAGATTTTCAATTTGTGCAACGCAAGGTTAATTAAGAACAATTTCTCCTTTTTCTAACATGTCAAATATTCTTAAATAAGAAATGATAATTAAAGGAAAGGGTTGAAATAAAACTTGACAAATTGATTTTTCATTTCAAAAGGCATTTGACTTTTTTGGAGCCAGCTTCTTTTTTTGCAGTGTTTTGGTAATAGGGAGCTGTTTATCGCTTGTCAGTTCTTATCAGTCAGTCAGTGGGGTCATCAAAATTACCCTGGTCAGAAAACTACTGGTCAGCATTTTATACCCTCTGGTCAGCTGGTCAGCGGTCAGCAGTCAGCTGGTCAACAGAGAAAATTCAACAGAATATACCTTCCCTCCAGTTAGAGACTGTCTAATCTTTTTTTCAACTATTTTTACTAAAGGGTTATACAAACGAAAGGTTGATCTGGCGAGGCCTCAAACTTCAGACTCCAGTTACAGACTCTAATTACCATATTTTACTATCATAAAGTACCGATACGTTAGCAATCAGAAACATAATCAGTAGAATTACTCAATGAAACACTGTAGGAAAAGGGACAATGACTTATTTGATTATCTCCATATAGAAATATTGATCGGACAGGGTCTCGAACAAACGACATTCTGGTTAACGTGGTAAAATCAGAAACATCGTCTGCATACTTCTTTAGAATAGATTGCCTTGAAAGACTGAATCCCTAATTACCCTATTTTACTATCATAAAGTACCGATACGTTTCAAAGTATTTTATTCTGTCGCTCGGTTTGTTTTGGACTTAACGCTGATGTCAACAGTATTCTAGTCATTTTGATGACTTTTTCATCTGTTTTATTTTCCACGTAGAGCAATTTGGTGGGTTTGTCCAATGAGACATGTCGCATTGACTTCTTATACCATTACCAAACAATAACGACATTTGACCAGTTTGTTGGAGGCGACTTTGGAAAACGTTGTGGGAAAATGAGAAATTGCTCTTCACCAGTAATTCCTCCTTTTCCCACAATGTTTTCTCCTCTATCCCAAGATTATTTTTCAAATTCATCGCATTTAGAAATGGCGTCTGAAACTCTTCCAGTTAGGGACTCTCTAAACTATTTCTCAACTATTTTTGGTAAAGGGTTAAACAAACAAAAGTTTGATCTGGCCAGGTCTCAAACTTCAGACTCCAGTCTTCCAAGTCAAACCTATGAATGGGACAATCCAATGAACAAGTTAGCATACATTGAAAACAGTGTGTGGAAAAGGACTTGTGTAATGAGTAATGTGAACTCTTTATACATGTATGTCAAACAATAACAAAGAAAAAAGGGAGACAACTTTGCCCATCTTTCCCCCATGAGTAAACTTGCTGTTTATCCCCTTACTCTGACTTTCACGGCATACTATTCTAAGCAGCAGCGTGGATAAAGAAATTGCCCATTCATAAGGAGGATTTCAACGCTTTGGGTGGAGTCGGGTGTGGGGGTCGGGTTTCTGGGGGGAAGTTACTCTGTGCGGATATGAACATATACACTAACAGTCTTGCCAGATTATGGGTAAAGGGTTAGCAATCAGAAACATAATAATCAGTAGCATTACTCAATGAAACACTGTAGGAAAAGGGACAATGACTTATTTGATTATCTCCATATAGAAATATTGATCGGACGGGGTCTCGAACAAACGACATTCTGGTTAACGTGGTAAAATCAGAAACATTGTCTGCATACTTCTTTAGAATAGATTGCCTTGAAAGACTGAATCCCTAATTACCCTATTTTTAGTATTTTACTATCATAAAGTACCGATACATTTCAAAGTATTTTATTCTGTCGCTCGGTTTGTTTTGGACTTAACGCTGATGTCAACAGTATTCTAGTCATTTTGATGACTTTTTCATCTGTTTTATTTTCCACGTAGAGCAATTTGGTGGGTTTGTCCAATGAGACATGTCGCATTGACTTCTTATACCATTACCAAACAATAACGACATTTGACCAGTTTGTTTGAGGCGACTTTGGAAAAACGTTGTGGGAAAATGAGAAATTGCTCTTCACCAGCAATTTCTCCTTTTCCCACAATGTTTTCTGCTCTATCCCAAGTTTATTTTTCAAATTCATCGCATTTAGAAATGGCGTCTGAAACTCTTCCAGTTAGGGACTCTCTAAACTATTTCTCAACTATTTTTGGTAAAGGGTTAACAAACAAAAGTTTGATCTGGCCAGGTCTCAAACTTCAGACTCCAGTCTTCCATGTCATGAATGGGACAATCCAATGAACAAGTTAGCATACATTGAAAACAGTGTGTGAAAAGGACTTGTGTAATGAGTAATGTGAACTCTTTATACATGTATGTCAAACAATAACAAAGAAAAAGGGAGACAACTTTGCCCATCTTTCCCCCATGAGTAAACTTGCTGTTGATCCCCTTACTCTGACTTTCACGGCATACTATTCTAAGCAGCAGCGTGGATAAAGAAATTGCCCATTCATAAGGAGGATTTCAATGCTTTGGGTGGAGTCGGGTGTGGGGGTCGGGTTTCTGGGGGGAAGTTACTCTGTGCGGATATGAACATATACACTAACAGTCTTGCCAGATTATGGGTAAAGGGTTAGCAATCAGAAACATAATAATCAGTAGAATTACTCAATGAAACACTGTAGGAAAAGGGACAATGACTTATTTGATTATCTCCATATAGAAATATTGATCGGACGGGGTCTCGAACAAACGACATTCTGGTTAACATGGTAAAATCAGAAACATCGTCTGCATACTTCTTTAGAATAGATTGCCTTGAAAGACTGAATCCCTAATTACCCTATTTTACTATCATAAAGTACCGATACGTTTCAAAGTATTTTATTCTGTCGCTCGGTTTGTTTTGGACTTAACGCTGATGTCAACAGTATTCTAGTCATTTTGATGACTTTTCATCTGTTTTATTTTCCACGTAGAGCAATTTGGTGGGTTTGTCCAATGAGACATGTCGCATTGACTTCTTATACCATTACCAAACAATAACGACATTTGACCAGTTTGTTGGAGGCGACTTTGGAAAAACGTTGTGGGAAAATGAGAAATTGCTCTTCACCAGCAATTTCTCCTTTTCCCACAATGTTTTCTGCTCTATCCCAAGATTATTTTTCAAATTCATCGCATTTAGAAATGGCGTCTGAAACTCTTCCAGTTAGGGACTCTCTAAACTATTTCTCAACTATTTTTGGTAAAGGGTTAAACAAACAAAAGTTTGATCTGGCCAGGTCTCAAACTTCAGACTCCAGTCTTCCAAGTCATGAATGGGACAATCCAATGAACAAGTTAGCATACATTGAAAACAGTGTGTGGAAAAGGACTTGTGTAATGAGTAATGTGAACTCTATATACATGTATGTCAAACAATAACAAAGAAAAAGGGAGGCAACTTTGCCCATCTTTCCCCCATGAGTAAACTTGCTGTTGATCCCCTTACTCTGACTTTCACGGCATACTATTCTAAGCAGCAGCGTGGATAAAGAAATTGCCCATTCATAAGGAGGATTTCAACGCTTTGGGTGGAGTCGGGTGTGGGGGTCGGGTTTCTGGGGGGAAGTTACTCTGTGCAGATATGAACATATACACTAACAGTCTTGCCAGATTATGGGTAAAGGGTTAGCAATCAGAAACATAATAATCAGTAGAATTACTCAATGAAACACTGTAGGAAAAGGGACAATGACTTATTTGATTATCTCCATATAGAAATATTGATCGGACGGGGTCTCGAACAAACGACATTCTGGTTAACGTGGTAAAATCAGAAACATCGTCTGCATACTTCTTTAGAATAGATTGCCTTGAAAGACTGAATCCCTAATTACCCTATTTTACTATCATAAAGTATCGATACGTTTCAAAGTATTTTATTCTGTCGCTCGGTTTGTTTTGGACTTAACGCTGATGTCAACAGTATTCTAGTCATTTTGATGACTTTTTCATCTGTTTTATTTTCCACGTAGAGCAATTTGGTGGGTTTGTCCAATGAGACATGTTGCATTGACTTCTTATACCATTACCAAACAATAACGACATTTGACCAGTTTGTTGGAGGCGACTTTGGAAAAACGTTGTGGGAAAATGAGAAATTGCTCTTCACCAGCAATTTCTCCTTTTCCCACAATGTTTTCTGCTCTATCCCAAGATTATTTTTCAAATTCATCGCATTTAGAAATGGCGTCTGAAACTCTTCCAGTTAGGGACTCTCTAAACTATTTCTCAACTATTTTTGGTAAAGGGTTAAACAAACAAAAGTTTGATCTGGCCAGGTCTCAAACTTCAGACTCCAGTCTTCCAAGTCATGAATGGGACAATCCAATGAACAAGTTAGCATACATTGAAAACAGTGTGTGGAAAAGGACTTGTGTAATGAGTAATGTGAACTCTATATACATGTATGTCAAACAATAACAAAGAAAAAAGGGAGACAACTTTGCCCATCTTTCCCCCATGAGTAAACTTGCTGTTGATCCCCTTACTCTGACTTTCAAGGCATACTATTCTAAGCAGCAGCGTGGATAAAGAAATTGCCCATTCATAAGGAGGATTTCAATGCTTTGGGTGGAGTCGGGTGTGGGGGTCGGGTTTCTGGGGGGAAGTTACTCTGTGCGGATATGAACATATACACTAACAGTCTTGCCAGATTATGGGTAAAGGGTTAGCAATCAGAAACATAATAATCAGTAGAATTACTCAATGAAGCACTGTAGGAAAAGGGACAATGACTTATTTGATTATCTCCATATAGAAATATTGATCGGACGGGGTCTCGAACAAACGACATTCTGGTTAACGTGGTAAAATCAGAAACATCGTCTGCATACTTCTTTAGAATAGATTGCCTTGAAAGACTGAATCCCTAATTACCCTATTTTACTATCATAAAGTACCGATACGTTTCAAAGTATTTTATTCTGTCGCTCGGTTTGTTTTGGACTTAACGCTGATGTCAACAGTATTCTAGTCATTTTGATGACTTTTTCCATCTGTTTTATTTTCCACGTAGAGCAATTTGGTGGGTTTGTCCAATGAGACATGTCGCATTGACTTCTTATACCATTACCAAACAATAACGACATTTGACCAGTTTGTTGGAGGCGACTTTGGAAAAACGTTGTGGGAAAATGAGAAATTGCTCTTCACCAGCAATTTCTCCTTTTCCCACAATGTTTTCTGCTCTATCCCAAGTTTATTTTTCAAATTCATCGCATTTAGAAATGGCGTCTGAAACTCTTCCAGTTAGGGACTCTCTAAACTATTTCTCAACTATTTTTGGTAAAGGGTTAAACAAACAAAAGTTTGATCTGGCCAGGTCTCAAACTTCAGACTCCAGTCTTCCAAGTCATGAATGGGACAATCCAATGAACAAGTTAGCATACATTGAAAACAGTGTGTGGAAAAGGACTTGTGTAATGAGTAATGTGAACTCTATATACATGTATGTCAAACAATAACAAAGAAAAAGGGAGACAACTTTGCCCATCTTTCCCCATGAGTAAACTTGCTGTTGATCCCCTTACTCTGACTTTCACGGCATACTATTCTAAGCAGCAGCGTGGATAAAGAAATTGCCCATTCATAAGGAGGATTTCAATGCTTTGGGTGGAGTCGGGTGTGGGGGTCGGGTTTCTGGGGGGAAGTTACTCTGTGCGGATATGAACATATACACTAACAGTCTTGCCAGATTATGGGTAAAGGGTTAGCAATCAGAAACATAATAATCAGTAGAATTACTCAATGAAACACTGTAGGAAAAGGGACAATGACTTATTTGATTATCTCCATATGGAAATATTGATCGGACGGGGTCTCGAACAAACGACATTCTGGTTAACGTGGTAAAATCAGAAGCATCGTCTGCATACTTCTTTAGAATAGATTGCCTTGAAAGACTGAATCCCTAATTACCCTATTTTACTATCATAAAGTACCGATACGTTTCAAAGTATTTTATTCTGTCGCTCGGTTTGTTTTGGACTTAACGCTGATGTCAACAGTATTCTAGTCATTTTGATGACTTTTCCATCTGTTTTATTTTCCACGTAGAGCAATTTGGTGGGTTTGTCCATTGAGACATGTCGCATTGACTTCTTATACCATTACCAAACAATAACGACATTTGACCAGTTTGTTGGAGGCGACTTTGGAAAAACGTTGTGGGAAAATGAGAAATTGCTCTTCACCAGCAATTTCTCCTTTTCCCACAATGTTTTCTGCTCTATCCCAAGATTATTTTTCAAATTCATCGCATTTAGAAATGGCGTCTGAAACTCTTCCAGTTAGGGACTCTCTAAACTATTTCTCAACTATTTTTGGTAAAGGGTTAAACAAACAAAAGTTTGATCTGGCCAGGTCTCAAACTTCAGACTCCAGTCTTCAAAGTCATGAATGGGACAATCCAATGAACAAGTTAGCATACATTGAAAACAGTGTGTGGAAAAGGACTTGTGTAATGAGTAATGTGAACTCTATATACATGTATGTCAAACAATAACAAAGAAAAAAGGGAGGCAACTTTGCCCATCTTTCCCCCATGAGTAAACTTGCTGTTGATCCCCTTACTCTGACTTTCACGGCATACTATTCTAAGCAGCAGCGTGGATAAAGAAATTGCCCATTCATAAGGAGGATTTCAACGCTTTGGGTGGAGTCGGGTGTGGGGGTCGGGTTTCTGGGGGGAAGTTACTCTGTGCGGATATGAACATATACACTAACAGTCTTGCCAGATTGTGGGTAAAGGGTTAGCAATCAGAAACATAATAATCAGTAGAATTACTCAATGAAACACTGTAGGAAAAGGGACAATGACTTATTTGATTATCTCCATATGGAAATATTGATCGGACGGGGTCTCGAACAAACGACATTCTGGTTAACGTGGTAAAATCAGAAGCATCGTCTGCCTACTTCTTTAGAATAGATTGCCTTGAAAGACTGAATCCCTAATTACCCTATTTTACTATCATAAAGTACCGATACGTTTCAAAGTATTTTATTCTGTCGCTCGGTTTGTTTTGGACTTAGCGCTGATGTCAACAGTATTCTAGTCATTTTGATGACTTTTTCATCTGTTTTATTTTCCACGTAGAGCAATTTGGTGGGTTTGTCCATTGAGACATGTCGCATTGACTTCTTATACCATTACCAAACAATAACGACATTTGACCAGTTTGTTGGAGGCGACTTTGGAAAAACGTTGTGGGAAAATGAGAAATTGCTCTTCACCAGCAATTTCTCCTTTTCCCCAAATGTTTTCTGCTCTATCCCAAGTTTATTTTTCAAATTCATCGCATTTAGAAATGGCGTCTGAAACTCTTCCAGTTAGGGACTCTCTAAACTATTTCTCAACTATTTTTGGTAAAGGGTTAAACAAACAAAAGTTTGATCTGGCCAGGTCTCAAACTTCAGACTCCAGTCTTCAAAGTCATGAATGGGACAATTCAATGAACAAGTTAGCATACATTGAAAACAGTGTGTGGAAAAGGACTTGTGTAATGAGTAATGTGAACTCTTTGTACATGTATGTCAAACAATAACAAAGGACAAAGGGAGGCAACTTTGCCCATCTTTCCCCCATGAGTAAACTTGCTGTTGATCCCCTTACTCTGACTGTCACGGCAGACTATTCTAAGCAGCAGCGTGGATAAAGAAATTGCCCATTCATAAGGAGGATTTCAACGCTTTGGGTGGAGTCGGGTGTGGGGGTCGGGTTTCTGGGGGGAAGTTACTCTGTGCGGATATGAACATAAACACTAACAGTCTTGCCAGATTATGGGTAAAGGGTTAGCAATCAGAAACTTAATAATCAGTAGAATTACTCAATGAAACACTGTAGGAAAAGGGACAATGACTTATTTGATTATCTCCATATGGAAATATTGATCCGACGGGGTCTCGAACAAGCGACATTCTGGTTAACGTGGTAAAATCAGAAGCATCGTCTGCACACTTCTTTAGAATAGATTGCCTTGAAAGACTGAATCCCTAATTACCCTATTTTACTATCATAAAGTACTGATACGTTTCAAAGTATTTTATTCTGTCGCTCGGTTTGTTTTGGACTTAACGCTGATGTCAACGGTATTCTAGTCATTTTGATGACTTTTACATCTGTTTTATTTTCCACGTAGAGCAATTTGGTGGGTTTGTCCATTGAGACATGTCGCATTGACTTCTTCTACCATTACCAAACAATAACGACATTTGACCAGTTTGTTGGAAGCGACTTTGGAAAAGCGTTGTGGGAAAATGAGAAATTGCTCTTCACCAGCAATTTCTCCTTTTCCCACAATGTTTTCTCCTCTATCCGAAGATCAGTTTTCAAATTCATCACATTCAGAAATGGCGTCTGAAACTCCTCCAGTTATATAGGGACTGTCTAAACTTTTTTTCAACTATTTTTGGTAAGGGGTTAAACAAACAAAAGTTTGATCTGGCCGGGTCTCAAACTTCAGACTCCAGTCTTCCAAGTCATGAATGGGACAATCCAATGAACAAGTTGGCATACATTGAAAACAGTGTGTGGAAAAGGACTTGTGTAATGAGTAATGTGAACTCGATATACATGTATGTCAAACAATAACAAAGAAAAAAGGGAGGCAACACTGCCCATCTTTCCCCCATGAGTAAACTTGCTGTTGATCCCTTACTCTGACTTTCACGGCATACTATTCTAAGCAGCAGCGTGGATAAAGAAAGTGCCCATTCATAAGGAGGATTTCAATGCTTTGGGTGGAGTCGGGTGTGGGGGTCGGGTTTCTGAGGGGAAGTTACTCTGTGCGGATATGAACATATACACTAACAGTCTTGCCAGATTATGGGTAAAGGGTTAGCAATCAGAAACATAATAATCAGTCGAATTACTCCATGAAACACTGTAGGAAAAGGGACAATGACTTATTTGATTATCTCCATATGGAAATATTGATGGGACGGGGTCTCGAACAAACGACATTCTGGTTAACGTGGTAAAATCAGAAACATCGTCTGCATACTTCTTTAGAATGGATTGCCTTGAAAGACTGAATCCCTAATTACCCTATTTTACTATCATAAAGTACCGACACGTTTCAAAGTATTTCATTCTGTCGCTCGGTTTGTTTTGGACTTAAAGCTGATGTCAACAGTATTCTAGTCATTTTGATGACTTTTTCATCTGTTTTATTTTCCACGTAGAGCAATTTGGTGGGTTTGTCCGGTGAGACATGTCGCATTGACTTCTTGTACCATTACCAAACAATAACGACATTTGACCAGTTTGTTGGAGGCGACTTTGTAAAAACGTTGTTGGAAAATGAGAAATTGCTCTTCACCAGCAATTTCTCCTTTTCCCACAATGTTTTCTGCTCTATCCAAAGATTATTTTTCAAATTCATGGCATTTAGAAATGGCGACTGAAACTCTTCCAGTTAGGGACTCTCTAAACTATTTCCCAACTATTTTTGGTAAAGGGTTAAACAAACAAAAGTTTGATCTGGCCAGGTCTCAAACTTCAGACTCCAGTCTTCCAAGTCATGAATGGGAAAATCCAATGAACAAGTTAGCATACATTGAAAACAGTGTGTGGAAAAGGACTTGTGTAATGAGTAATGTGAACTCTTTGTACATGTATGTCAAACAATAACAAAGACAAAGGGAGGCAACTTTGCCCATCTTTCCCCCATGAGTAAACTTGCTGTTGATCCCCTTACTCTGACTTTCACGGCATACACTTCTAAGCAGCAGCGTGGATAAAGAAATTGCCCATTCATAAGGAGGATTTCAATGCTTTGGGTGGAGTCGGGTGTGGGGGTCGGGTTTCTGGGGGGAAGTTACTCTGTGCGGATATGAACATATACGCTAACAGTCTTGCCAGATTATGGGTAAAGGGTTAGCAATCAGAAACATAATAATCAGTAGAATTACTCAATGAAACACTGTAGGAAAAGGGACAATGACTTATTTGATTATCTCCATATGAAATATTGATCGGACGGGGTCTCGAACAAACGACATTCTGGTTAACGTGGTAAAATCAGAAGCATCGTCTGCATACTTCTTTAGAATAGATTGCCTTGAAAGACTAAATCCCTAATTACCATATTTTACTATCATAAAGTACCGATACGTTTCAAAGTATTATATTCTGTCGCTCGGTTTGTTTGGGACTTAACGCTGATGTCAACAGTATTCTAGTCATTTTGATGACTTTTTCATCTGTTTTATTTTCACGTAGAGCAATTTGGTGGGTTTGTCCAATGAGACATGTCGCATTGACTTCTTATACCATTACCAAACAATAACGACATTTGACCAGTTTGTTGGAGGCGACTTTGGAAAAACGTTGCTGGAAAATGAGAAATTGCTCTTCACCAGCAATTTCTCCTTTTCCCACAATGTTTTCTGCTCTATCCCAAGTTTATTTTTTCAAATTCATCGCATTTAGAAATGGC